>NDXB01002382.1:171708-222062 GCA_002631895.1 Agapornis roseicollis | reverse complement strand
AAAATTAAAAAAAAAAAAAAAAAAAAATGGATGGACAGCCAAAAATGTTAATATATTGGAGCACAGAGCACTTATTACAAACTCTAAGTGCTTTTTGGGTTCTCTCATGTAAGCGTGTTGAGGTCTTTCCCAGAACATCTAATATTAGCATGGAGCTTATGATCTGCCAGAAAAAGGAGATCACAAAGGCAGTGTATGTCACAATACTGATGTTATTTCCCACTACAATTACCAAAAGGTAATTTTGATGTATATTAAGAGGAACTAGGGAGTGGAGATAGGAGGGTAAAAATGTAGGGAACAGAAGCAAACACCTACCATAGCACATACAGTCTGAGCTTTGAGGATGATAACAAGCAGATCCCTATGATAAAAACTCATTATCCTTCAACCATTTCTCATGTCCATTACAAACAACTCCTAACAACTCAGTATCCCAAAAGGTGTCCAAATACTTGTTTTCTGCTAAGGGGAACCTGGCTAATCAGTAAGCTGTGGAGTTTAGACAACAACTCAACATCTCTCCCTTGAAACATAGCTAACTCCTCAAGCAAGATACCAGCTTTTAATCTGCTTAATCACTGAATCATAAAATCAACCGGGTTGGAAAAGACCTTTAACATCATCCAGTCCAACCGTTCCCCAGCACTGCCGAGGCCACCACTAACCCGTGCCACTGTGGGCCTCAGCTACACGGTTTGTGAACACTTCCAGGGACGGTGCCTCCAAACGCGGTTTCCTACTGAAAAGCATTTTAAAACCAAACTCATCACAAAAGGCATTGCCTGACTTCCTGCGGGACACCAGAAAACCCCGAGGGGCGGGTTCAGCGCTCACCCGGGAGCCGCGTCAAAATGGTAAGCGGCGGTTTGGGGAAGCCATCACCTCAGGGCATCAACGGCCCTTCCCGCCCTTTTGCAACGGCCGCCGGCACGAGCCCTGTCCCCTGCTGCGTTGCCCAGCAACGCCCGAGCCGCAGGGCCCTGCCCGGTGCGCGGCCCCAGGCGCCGGCCAGCCCGCTCCCCGCCGCGGGCATGGCGCAGAGCCGCAGGGAGCTGGCCAAGTCGTGCAACATGGTAGAGCGGGACAACTGCTGGTAACGGGCCTCCCCTCCCGCCCGGGGGAGATGGCGCTCTTCAGGCGGGCGGGGGCTGAGGGAATCTGCGCACACCGTCCGCACGCTGCATGCGCTCGCTCCGAGGATGCCAGGTGTAAAACGGCCGGGGGTTAGCCCCGGAATGGCGTAGCCCGGGTTGGACCGGCGAAGCAAGTGATGGCCGCGGGTTTGCAGTGCTCCCCGCCGGGTGAGGAGGGACAGCAGGGCCAGGCGAGTGGCCCTTGGTCTGTCAGTAAAACCGAGAGGGTGCATGGAGGGCCATTGGGGCTCACTTTGCGTGTGTGTCATTGCACATTGGACCTCTTCCACTTCCCAACAGGAACACACCTGCTGTTTAATTTCCCCATTACCTCCGTGTCAGAGAGCTGTTAACTCATGGATAGACTTGATGATTTTGAGGAAAAGGTCTCAAGCTTTGTGCTAAAGTGCTGTCCCTTGCAACAGTAGCACTTGTGTTTGTGTTTTCCCTTTTATTTTAATGGAAGTTTTCATAATAATTTAAATATTTCTCTCTTTCAGGAAAAAATACATTGAAACTGAACTAGAGGCGGCAAAAAAATGGTCTCACAAATGGGGATTCTTGAAAACACCTCTTGACGAGGTAAAAATGAATGACCTAAAAGAAACACATGAAACAGCACACAAATTGATGTAGACGTAAACTATGAGAGCACAAAAGACTAGGAAAGCACTGAGTGTGCTTTACTAAGCCAAGTTCCGAGGTAACAAGTGCACTACTTTTAAGATGGGTCCAAAGTTTCACTTTTCCTCTGAATAAAATGCGTAATTTATATGCTGTGCCTATTCTGATCTATTTCTCTTGAGAAGCATGACTTCCAGTAGTGTTAATGAGGACTAGATGAGCACTGACAGGGAAATATTTCCCCTTTGTCTATCCATATGGTAGCTTAAAAGTCTACAGGAGAAGGTTCTAGCTAATGAAATTTTCAGTGGGGGGAATTTACAAGAAAATACTTGGAGAGATGTCTATTCTCAGTGCTGTTCAGATACTAGAATATAGTAGCACATAATGTATGTTTGGAATCACAGTATTTCATTGGTAAAGAACAGGGTTGATGCAGCCCCTGAGTAATTATAAATGTATTTTCCATGGGGCTAGAAGTACTTAATCTGTCCTAGGAGTGTTTGAAAATTCCTATAGGCATCCAAGTTAACACCTTGGAAAACTCTGGTCCTCTAGGCTTCAATATCCGTCATGCACATCTCCTTTGCACAGGATACAGCTGAAAAGTTGACAAACTACACATTGTTACTATTGGTGAACATGTGCATTTAGCATTTGTCAATCTTTGGTTTGCGCTCATATAAGATACGTGCCAAGATATACTTCTAGCCCTTTTTGGGGCAGTGATGTAGTTAAGAGAGTTGGAATCACTCAGCAATATTTAGCTTTTCATCTGAAATTCAGAATTGTATCACTTTCTAAAACAGAAAAAAAAAAAATACATTACAATAGTTTCCACAATAAGTAACCCTGTTCTACATGGAAAGAACAGGAAATTCAGATGCAACAGTGAGGAGAATGGTGTCAATATCACATATTGCAGCATATTTCAAAAGACAGAGTCCAACATTTAACATTGATGTTTTGGTTTTAGTTGATTCATGATAAAAAGGAAGAAAATACAAGCCCCAAGATAGAGCTTCCAGAACATCTGCAGGTTCGACCCGTGACACCTGTGGAAAAATACATTAAGGTTAGAAAATCAGATTTTAAAATTGCCATGCAGCAATATCTGTCTTAAGAAACCACACAAGCTCTAAAATCAGCTGTCTTGTAGAGGTGGGCCTTTAACTAAAGGTCAAAGTAAATTGTATTTGCAATCCGAGCAATGCTTTAAAAGCATTCATTTAAGACAAGGAATTGCCCTTCGGATATGGTTGTTCGTTCACAGAGGTTTCACTGTACATAAATCACTGTATATAATCATCTTTCTGTAAAGCACCTCCCCCATGCACTCCATCTAGTATCAGAACAGCACAGTTCAGTGCAGAATGGTGGTCACAGAGCTGTTTATGGCTGCTGACAAGTCATTGCTCAGATATATGTATCTACATTACTTCAGGCCTTACCAAAACCTAACTTGATTTTAACTATTGGTTAAGATGCAGCCATTTTTCTAGCTTTAAGACAGTCTTCTTTTTGTCAGAGATAATGTCACTGCCCTCTTTAGTAGCAAAAATTAGTAAGAAGCCAGTTGTAATGGGCCAGTTAATAACCATCTGATTTTATATTATGGGAGTTATATTCACATATTCAGAGTCTAAAAGTTGTCAAACAGCTGGAAATGAGAGTGGAATGTGACTGATGGTTTGACTTGCAATGTGTCAATCACCAGCGGATAGCGTAACTACACAGGCAGCTAAATCAGTGACTTTGGGAGAGGACCATATTCATAAAAGGGGGAGCAGAATATGCTAACAAAAAGGAAGGTTAGTCCACTTAGAGTAGATTAAGGAAACAAAAGAGATTGGGAATTTCTACCTGCTGAACTAGCTTTCTTTCAAAGAATTCCAAGGGTGGGGAAATAAAGCAAGGAAGCAGTAAAAGCTTTTACTGAGATTAAATCAAAACAAAAGAGTTAGTGGTGAGTGTGGCAGAGAAATTAAATAGCAGCATTTCTGCCATTAGTGCTACTTGTTCTTCGGTTTTGTCTCAAGACTCCAATTTCAGTCAAGTTTACCTCTGCTTCAGTACAGTGAGGGTGTATGTGTGTGTTTTAGCAAATCATGCAGACAGCTATCAGCTGCTGAAGTAGCATACATACCCTAGTGCATACTGAAATATGGATCATAGTTTCCATCTCACCTCAGAGTCTTTATTTGCTGAGGAAGATAAAGATTACTTGTGACTTAGGTCCCCCTTACATATTTGGAGAGAAGTCTTCTAAGTCCTTATACAAAACTATGTGTCTTTTTGTACATTTACCTTCATGGTAACAGTCATCATATCTGCTCTTCTCTCTGGGTTAGATTAATAATTGCTTCTTTATAGTCCTTTCCCCCAGACTGCAAGTGGGACATGGTTTCCTTCATTATCCTGCTCAGTGGGTGGCACTTTTGGCCATAAAAATTATCTTTTCAGAGGAACTGCTCCACCTAAATATCATAAACGTTTTCTAATCTTGGCCAAAGAACAAAGTGAAGCAACTCTGGCAAGAGAACTGAAACATTGTTCTCTTGCTGTGTATTTCTCTAAGTCCCCAGATGCTAAAATGATATAATGTGCCCAATTGAGATGATTCAGCCAAAGTAAGCGCAGCAGTCAGTGAACAGAGTCTGTTGGCTTTTGTTTTGTTTCCCTTTTAGCTAGATTAGTTGCAGATTAACTTGATGCTTACCTATCCTTTAAAGTAGAAAGAAGGTGGAACAAATAAGTAGTTCTTGATGCAAAAGGCAGCTTGGTCAGTAGCATCTTTAGCATTTGGCCACAAAACTATTATTCTGTCTCTGCATTGCTACCAGATACATTACAGGAAGTATAAAATGCTATTTCTCCCATAGAAGTTAACTAGTTTTAAAATATTATTATTATTTAAGAAAAAAACCTAAAGCTAAATATAGCCAGTAAAGCCTTTAGAAAGGTATGGAATAAAACTGAATTATGCTAACATACAATACTAAATGATATTTTGTGTTTTGATTTCCTGTTAAACATACCAATTTAGGCTCTAAAAGACTGGTTTTTTAGAAAGGTGGTAAATGAAAGTTAGTTCATTGGAATTTGGCAGGTTTACTCCTCTCTTTCCCTGTGCCTTGCTATAGAAGGGAACCTAAATTACTCTGACTTTCTAAACTATAAACTATCATGTATTATAAATCAAACTTGCTTACAACTGGGCTATCTTTCAAAGTTCTTATTTCCTAACACTAATGTCAGTATGTGCTCAGGATATTAATTCAACGAATTGCATTTAAAAGCACTATTTTTTATAAGTTTTCATTTCCACCCACACTACAGTACAAAAGAGGATGTTGCATGAGAGAAACTACAATCAAAACCCTTTTAATCCTTGAATTCTACATGTTACTTTTATTTTAGGTGCTTCCATCTCCTCCAGTACCTAAGACTACCCAGCAGTTTATTGGTTGGAGATCAGCTGTGCCAGAGTTGCAACTTGAACATGGTTTTCAAATCCAAAGCTGCAAAGGTTCCTTTTTCAAGGATCTGAAGTGGCCGTGTGAGCCCTCTGACTGACATTATGAAATAACAGCTAGGCACACAGATCCATCTGCATCCCTAAGGAAACATTCCAGGGCAGACTGTTGGACTGTTAAACATTTATGCTTTAAAAAATCCACACTAATTTTGGCAAAGCGTAAACATTTTAATGTAGCCTTTTACTTGTTAGAGCTGTGGCATCCAAGCTGTTAACAATGCTCTAGGTTTACTTTGAAGTAACAGTGAATAAACTCCTATAAAAATCACAGAGCATGTACTACTTTTATTAGCATTAGTAAGATTATGATTTTTAAATATTTACTGGAAGCCTTAAAAAACCATCTCAGTTTGCAATAACAGAGCACATTTTTATACTTGTTTCTTCCTGAAACCCTCCATTCAGAGTCAGTTTCACAGCAGCTTTTTCAAACACAAATACTGACTGCCATGTTCCCGACAATCCTATCCTGCTGCTCATTCCCAATTCATCACTTACCAGCACTGGAATCAGTGTTTAGAATTAGTTTTCTGTCAGCACTCTGAACTGGCCCACTACTGAGTTGCTAAAGTGCCTGTGCTAGCACAAAGACATCACAAAGAGAATGAGAAGAAGTAGAGAAAAGTAGTAGGCATGGCTTAAATTGGCTCAGGCTGCAATGGATCTGCATCCCTGCATTTGGAAAGAAGCTTTCCTCATTAAAAATCAAAATGCAACAATTGAACACACCTGCAAAAAATAATTAGCAGAGTTCATCATAGTGTATCCACTGCAACTAGAAAAAAACAGGCAAATCAGAAGTATGGTTAATTCATAACTATTAAATTCATTGTCTTTTGTGTTGTGTGTGCCTTACTGGTATGCTGTGTAGTTGCACACGTAAGTATGGAGTAGTTTTCAATGCAGCTGCTAATTGCTATGAATAAAGTACACAAAGGCCACAATGACAACAAGTCACTTTCAAAAATCAGGTTTTGATACCAGAACAGGTTCTGTTGATCAGAACGCAAATGTGTTACAGAGTATTTATGTTGCTCCAGTTTTGCTTGTATCAGTATCTATACCAACCAGGACTCAAACAACACGGGGTTGCACTGGGAGTTACTGGTGTAGCTACCTCAGTACTATGAAGCTCAGCCTTGCACTTCATGACCTACCTGAAGATTTGCCAGGACTTCTGGAAACTCAGAAGGAGAATCATTTAGTTGCAGGATATAGTTCCTACTGGCTAACATGTTTAAACTAGAAGATTGTTTAAACAAGAAACAGCCTCCAAGAAGTCAACACAGGCAGCTCCTTGTAATTCTGTATTACTTAAAGAGGAAAGACTTTCCTCTTTAATCCTGCTGCAAGGTCTCCTTTATGTTCTGCAGCGAGCAACATTTATTTCTTGAGTCAGCAGTAAGTCCTGTAGCTGCTGTAGGTCAGCAGCTAGTGTTTGTTCTTTCCTTCTTCCCAAGAAATGACTCACAATGATCAACATCCCACCTTTTTTCTCTTTCTATTTCACATTCGGTTCCAAATACCCACAAAATAATAATATTTTACTTTTTCCATATTCTTTAGAAATAATGGAGAAGTGACTCATATCCTTTGGAAAGCGTACCCAAGAATAAGAATACACAGCAGAAGTAACTTCAGACATGTTACTTAAAAAACAAAATAAAGAACAACTTGGAATCAGAGTCTGGAAATTTAAGCTAAATTGCAGTTTAGCTACCAACTATAACATGCATAAACTGTTCTTTGAACAAGCAACATAATTGTAAGAACAATATTTTAAATCAGTGTGTTTGCTTCTCATTGCTAGCTTTGTGTATCTATTCATTTTAATCACAGGCTTCAGTTTATTTTAAGGTCACGTACAGATCCTCTTATTCTTGTCTGATTTATATAAACAGGTATTGTAAAAATTACTGTGTGATTTAGTAGCAGCAAAATTACATGAATTCAGGCCAAATGAAAGGGGAGCTTCAAGACCACTGTTTTTTAAAACCTGTCATATTAAAGAACCAGAGCTGGCACCTAATAGGCAGTAGATGTTTGTGTGAAGTGAAATCCAAATCCACATGAGTCATGGCTAGATTCTGAAAACCAAAAGAAGTTTTGCCCAGCATCTACAGTTGAACATTTCTGGACCTTATTCCCAATGTCTGAATATTAACTCTGTACTAACAGTAAGGGCTTTCCATTGTGCTGCCCATCATTTATTTCAGGAGATATCCTGATACAGCCTATTGGGATGTATAAAGAGCATTATCTAAAATTTGAGCCCATTCCTGTAGTGTAAATTTGTCAGTTGTTAATTGAGCCATGTATGTGGGGGTTGGTGTGCATGAACACCTGAACCTCCTTCTTTCCCCAACACTTAGGCTTGACCCTTTATACCTGAAAAAATTGTGTAGAATTGCGGATTTGTAGCTGGGACAGGACTGCCCCATGAACTGCCCCGGTTGTGAATCCAAACGGCCAAATACAGAAATAGTAAATCATCTGGTACTGTTTCATACCTGACGTTTAATTTGTGGAAATTAACCTATTTATTGGAGCCAAGTGGGGCACATGAGTATCACTGCACACTGTAAAATACCACACCATTGCCAAGGTCAGGACAGTGGTAGTAAACTCAATGCACACACCAGCAAAACACTTCAAAACACAATTAAATCATTTTCAAAATGCAGCAAAAGTCAACATAATTTTAATTCTATATTAAAGTCCTAGACCTGCACTTCTGTGCAAGTCAGAGCAGAATGGGCCATTTCCAAACGTACATTAAAAGATACACAGTTTATTTTTAACCAAAACCTGAAAGCAAGATATAAGTGTATGTAGATGTCTTCTATGCTTCAGCATAAATTTCATTTGGTGTAGTTTCATAAAGCTTTCTGTGGTCTAAGGTTCATGTTAGCAAAGCGGTCTGAATGGAAATCGCTTCCTAGCTGACTCCCACAGAACACTGGAGCCATCTTACCTACTGACTGTTGTTTTCACATAAACTAGTCCTTTGGAAACAGGCTCAATTTTAAAAAGCTACGGATGGCACTTTCTGAATTGCATAGGTAAAAAATGTACTGCATTCGACACACAGTCACCACAGCAAGACATGAAAATAGGTCCACCAGGCATCTTTTGCCACCATGCATGCGGGCCTGTGTATACTTGCCTGGATGTGTAATGAAATTAGAGGCTTATACAACGGCTGTATTCAAATTGAACTATGAAATCAGAATTGTCTTTCTCACACACACTTGCTTTATAAACAACAAAATTGGGTGACAAAAACCTGGTGCGTTTTCCTTCACAATGTGTTCCTTTCTGTGCTGTTAAAACTGGCACAGAATTGGCACTTGCTATTTATAATTTCATTAATGCAAGATATTTTACCAGGCACTCAGAGTTGAAAGTTTATTATTTAAAATGCATTTTGCATCAGAGAATAAAGGGGTTTTATTAGATAATAGTGAAATGGTGATGCCTAATTAGTAGCAGTCCTGAAATTGCAGTCACCATACAAGTGGTTCTGTATGTTTTGAAAGAAGCAAAAAGAAAAGCAACCACAGCATGTGCGTAGCCAATTGATCCAGCTACTGTGGAAGGAGGCTGCTTCGAGAATAAAGCTAATCACTATTCTGCATGAGACATTTCTACAGCTTCATGCTGTGCCTATCCTAATGGATACCTGCTGCAGTCCTAACTTTGTGCAAAAATTACTGCCTCCAGTTCCTGCTATTGGCTACTCTGTTAGCCTGAAGTAACACTAATTCTGAACTAAAATCATTGCTTGCAAAACAGGAGGTATATTATTGTTACCTGTTCAAGGACCTAAGGCTCCACATTCCCACACATCATTTCCTCCTTTAGTGAAGGATTCTTTGTGGTTTCTTCCACCTTCTACAAAGTACCAAAGCAACAAACACTAGCCTAACATAGTCATTGGCAACCAGAACAAAAATCTCTACTCCCACGTGAAGCCCAACCCAGATTTCTTCTTGCATGAGGCTTCTAAATGTGTTGTATTTAGTTCCCCTTGAAACCATAAGTGTCAGTGTAGCAAGACCGATAAGGCCCACTCACAGACCATTACCTTCTTTCTGACTCCTGTGGTTTTCACATCCCATCAAATTGTTATTTAACCAGTTGCAAGCACGTCAAACCACTTCATAGGCCCATAGTGCAATAAGTTTAACTGTACTGGAAAATGATACCATTGTGCTGTGAAACTGATGAGACTGCCAGTGCCCCTTCTGCCTACTCTGTCACACATAAGACCAGCAGTATGGAGAAATAAATTCACAACAAAATTGGAACCTTTGTGAAAACAACACCAATCCTGGTTCGTACTGCAGCACTGAAACAAAATACTGGAAAGGGTCATTGGTTTTGTCAGATGAATTGGAGGTAATTTTGACCTTAGGGTTTCAGGCTGCTCTCACATGTCTCAGGATTTGTTTTGTTAGACAGAGACCATTTCAAACATATTGAAGTAATGCTCTTTCTTGTATACCTCAGTGGTGGATTTATATCCACAAGGGTTTCCAACTGGAAAATCTCTGATATAACCTGAAAAGTACCACAGGGCAGGTTTTCATCTGCATGCAGAAAGATGCAGTGTTGCCACCTGTGAAGCAAGACACACTAATGAGTCTGAACACTGGGTTTTACAGGCTCTGACAGACAAGGAATGTCCAAAACCATCCCAGGACAGCAGTAAGCCACAGGACATCTAGCACACATATCTTCTTATAGAGAAATTGAGGTTGTGTTCATGAGGAGGGTTCTGAAGCATCTGCATTTTCTCTGCACAATCCACAAACTGCCATGGCTTCAGATGGTCACCATGCAATGCTGTAGCTTATGGACAACATGCCAGCATCTATGTGAGCATCAGGGAACCAGTTCAGACATTCAGAGAAGGATGAGATGAGCTCTGACCATCCAGTTAGTGTAAAAGTAAACACAGCAGCTTAATAGAATTCCTTAAGCAAATGGAGTTATATTTACCATAACGTGAAAGATTCTAGCTGAACACGAGGTGATGTATTCTCCAGAACATCATTATGCCTGATCTCCAGTGTAAGATTTTCCCAGCATTTAATGCTTTGGTTATTCTTAAATCAGCCCATTGATCTCAAAAGTAACATTACAGAGCCTCAGTAAACCTTCTAAAAGAAAAAAAAAACATTCACTGTGTGTTTAGCAACAGCACAGAAAATTATAGATCAAAGGCTGGTTGTTACTGCATGGTGCCTTTTCTTTTTTCCTCTTTCAGAGAGCAGAGCATATGAAAACTTTGAGTTTAGAATAAGCAACGTTCCTGTTCTTTGGAAATGCATAAGAGAGGTTACATTTTATGGAAGAGATATGCTAGGTACATCAAAGTATCTTTTTTAGACAGGATCTCTAAAGATAATGACCTATCATATCTTGTATATCATTTAAGTTTATTACTCCTGACTTGTGTCAATAACAAAAAGCTGAGGATTTTAATGCTAACTAAGAAAAAGGTAATCATGTTCCACACAAGTGGCACATCCAAGTTTTTGCTTCATTTCTCAAGTTAAAATGATCCATAATAAATAAATTTCTAATTCCAGTTACTTTAAAAATAATCAGCATAAAGATATTATATTATTATATGTTGTGTAAGCTGATGCTGCCACAGCAGAGAGATAGAACAGAAGATTGTTCAAGATACCTTCCAGTGCTACTTTCATATGTCTCTCTAAGACCTAAAAGATAGCAACATCACAGGGTCCTTTACATATTCCTCAGACATTTTCAATGTGTCACTGCAGACCACACTTGAAGCATACCTAAAGCCCTATAGCACCCAGACCTTAGAATACTTGGATGCCCATTCAAGCTTCAGATCAAACACAGATAAAACTGTTTACTCAACTGAAGCTGCTAAAGCTTGCTCTGAATTCACTCTAAATCAAGGAACATTAAATATGTCACCATTTAATGTCCATGGCACACTAATTCCAATCCCGATGCAAGCTGCTGTTTTAGGGATCTTCAAGTTGGTGTTTATTCATTTAATTGTTTCAGAATGGAGAGACAGAATTACACCAGTAAATAAACTCTAATAATGGAGATGCAGTTTTACCATTTTTAATGTGAGGCGGCTCACTAGGTCTCTGTTCCAAGCTCTATTGCTCTGTCTCATGTGATAACCTTACACATGCTCTTTTAGGTGAGGGGCATGCTGCAGTTACACAGTTCTGTTGAGATCTGGCTGAAATTTGAAAGCGATTAATCAGCACAATGTGTTTTTATCAATGTAAATCACACCCTGTGGTCACAGGTTGCCCAAGTTTGAATTTGCCCCTTCCCCTCATGTTTCGCCCACCCCGTGCTTTATCTGCTTCAGTAAAGAAGTGAACTGAAGATTCACTGAATATTGAAATAAACTGAGAACTTCAAAGCACAAAAAGAGATGCAATTATGAAGAGATAACAGAGAGAACCCTTCATTCCTACTCCTATCCTTTACAGTTAAAGTGCCTCCACTGACACCAGGTTCACTGGGAGCAGCTGTTTGCAAGGGCAGGCCCTGCCTGTACCAGCCTGGGATTAAACTGGTGGCTGGGCAGGGCTCCTGTTAAACTACACCTTTAACATCTCCAATAAGATCATTATTTATCCTTTCCATACAGGGAGTTTAGAAGTGGCCATTTTCTCTCTCTGCCTCCTTTACAAAGCCTCTTTATTCGATTCATTTTTCTGTCTGCTTTCCAGAATGATCATTGCTGTAGAGAACAGCCTCGCACCCAAACAAGGCATGGCAGCCTTCACCCCCGCACCCCGCACACACACACTTCTGTCTCTTGCTTTTTCCCAGCGATGCCTCCAGGCTGCCGTGTGACACCCAGCTAATCTGTCCTGCTGAGAGCTCCAGCCTGACCTAAACCTGACAATGCCTTCTCACTTCTGCCAGGCTGAAAGCAGCCCCCCCTCCTCCTCCTGAAGTGAGAGACGGTTAATGCTTTTATTCCTCACCGGGGAGCAAGATGAACCCAGCCACGCTAGTGAATCTCCTTTGCTCACTGACATGCGTCAGACACAACATTCTCATCCTTAAAAGCTGGAGCAAAAACAAAAACAAAGCAAGAGCCCAAAAACCCCCAGTGAGCTACAGTCCTGTCTGGAAAAACTAAACAGCCATTATGCTCTTCCTGCCAGAGCACAGTCATGTCCTTTGTTTAAATGAATGCTATAGTAATTTCTTGTGCTCCCCATCACGTGCATTACAGCTTCTGTCTTAGCATCATATTTGCTTAATGAACAAACCCCATGTATTTAAAGTCTCTCCATAGAATCCAAGGTACAGCTGACAGGCTGGAAAGAGTGCAGAGGGCCACTCTTCACTGACTCGCTGTCATCTGCCCTCCACCTCACTTCCTTCCAGGCTATAGTTACAGGGAAAGTTAGGAGTTGTCTTTGGCAACACATCCTTAGGAGCAACAAAACAGCCCTTCTTGCTGGCTGTGCTGCTTCTGCTACAGGAGAATGGGGATCTATGAGCACTGGAGCCGCTGGGTCAGGGGCTGGGAGGAGGGAGAACTCTGACACCCCCAGCTCTCCCCTTGCAGCACAAAGCACCAGGAGATGGGACCTGAAGCTTGAAGGCAGGAGAACTCACTTTAGCCTACATTGCTGGGATGTTTGAGCCACACAAGGTAACGGGAGCACACTGGAGTGCAAACTAGACAGTAACTTGGCTCTCAAGGAGCACTGATGATGTTTTTTATCTCCTACAAGCTGTGCCCTTAATAATTTGAGTTCCTTATTTGCAAATAAGGAAAGCTTCCCCAGCTCTCAGCATAGTTCTGGCCAAAACAGGTTTTTCAATACATTTATTTGTCCTTCTATTTGTTTAATGTAGGAGCCCTGAGGAAATAAGAGCTTAATGAGATAGCTCCTAGCGACAGACAGCACAAGACTAACTCCTTCACCTTGGGTCACTGCTATTTAACTTGAGAGAGCAAACTTTCATACTCAGCAAATCACAGTTAAAATGTCCCTCCTAAATCTGTGTGGTGGGACTTAAAAGACTCAAGGAGAAAAGATTGCCTAAATCTGCTTTTAATTCTCCTTTCAGGATCAAGTGAAGGAACCTCTGCTGATGATTACAGACTTCTCTATAAAATTACTGCTTTATTATGCATAATTCAATTTCATTAACTGCTTTTCTTTATTGTCCCTTCTAATTATGCACACATACTTGTAATTTATTGGAATATAGATCCCATGGCCAAAGAACTGCACAGAAGCACACACACACTTCCTTTGTAAGGGGAATGGAAATATCAGTGAGGCCAAAAGGAATTTCTTCACTCCTTTGTCTCATTCCAGATTTGGAGGCATTTGTACAGGTTCACAAATTACCTCTGAATTTGGTCTGAATCTCTTTGATTGTTACCCAGTCATTAATTAGCTGTACTCCTGAATGTATCACAGCACCTTCAATTGGGTTTTATAGCTAAAAACCGAAGCCAGATGCACAAAAGTTCTGGTGCTTCTAACAGCCTATTGAGGACAACACTGTAACTCAATTTGTTGCTGGATCCTGGCTCAGAGAGACCAAGGTCAGTGATGTTTGATATTTCACACAGATTAATTTGAAACTTCTCTGGTCATGATTCAGGACTGGAGTCAAATTCAGACCTTTAAACGATATGCAACAGGATCCTTGCTTTCTCCAGAGAGCTGCAGAGGGAGCTTGGGCAATAAGGCCTTACCTTGCGACTTCAACAGCTGTTGTCAGTGTGGATAACCCCATCAAGGCAGAAGGCCAGGGCTGCACAGGAAGGCAGCATGTTCAACTTGCTCCTCCTGAACCCACATTCACTGTGCTGACCCCTTCAGGAACACCCTTCCCTTCAAGAACATCTGCATAGAACAAAACTAAGCAAAAAAATTCAAATGTATTTTTCTGCACAGATGGAGTTATCTACAGAATGTATTCATCTCATCTGTACATCACATCTGCAAGTGTCAAGATAGCACATAGTCTGGAGGCATTTATGTGCAGTGAAGATGGAATGCCTGCAAGTGTCTCCCAGAGGAGAGACTCAACAGGCCACTGGAATGGATGGTTTGTTTGTGGTATTGATTTGTTAATTTGTTACATGCTAATCATTAATCAGCATCTGAGGCATGACAATACAAGAGGTCGTCAGACAGTCAGCCATGCAGTTTGTTACCCACTGGCCTACAGAACTCACAGAGCAAGAGCAGGCAGATGAACTTAACTTCCTTCAAGCCCAGAAGGAACTAACTGAAGTTAACTGAACTAAATGCCAACACTGCTTTGCACTCCTTGGGTTGAGCCCAGCCATGAAAGCACTCCTGACTAGATTTAGGGAGAGCTTGCCTCAAGTCCCTAAGGTCAGAATTTGCCTAAACATATGCAGAACATGTTTGGCTCGTTACACATGTGCGTATTAAATCAGCAGCAAGGGAACAGAAACACAGTATATGGTAAAGATACTGGAATTGGACTTCAAAGATCAGGATGCAATTCCACAGACTCCCAGGGTGACTTTGGCCACAACAGTCACTCTCCCCTGCATCACTTCCCATCTGTAAAAAAGCACTATAACCATCCCTCATTTTTTACTTCATCCATCTTTGCAATTTAGACTCAGGAGTTCTTTGTAGTGGTGTCTCTCAAAATACATCCAGCTCCCAGCACAAAATGTCCTCCTCAGAACAGCCTTATGGAAATGCATCCAAAAAGAAAAGAAAACCCAACCAACCTTGTAAAATAGCCACTGATGAGATGAGACCACCAGCACAACAATGCAGGGAACAGCTGTAATCTGTGGGAGGATTATTTCCTTGCCATAAATGCATGCCATCTATTTTTCAAGACGTGAGTTATTCCCTTTCATAGCACAGTGAACTCAGTATCTGCAGACAACTTGCCTCCCAACCAGTGCATTTTTCAAAGATGCCCAGTAGCATGTGATATTAAATAGAAGATGTCACATCTTAATGACAAATATTAGTACTAGCCTGCTTGATTAACATAATTTGCTTCTTCGTAGGATATTTTATTCCAGATGAGCTGCTTTTCATCCATCCATATTTTCTAGGGCAAAAAAATATGCATTCTGACGTGCAATGCTAATGTGCCCTCTGCAGTCACCTCTTATCTCTAACTTCTCATTCTTGCCTCCCATTCTCTTCAGTGCATAAAATGAGGTCTTGCAGCAGCTACTGGTCAAGACTCTCACATGCTGGATACCTGCCAATGCTTTTGGGGTGTTTAGCATAGACAAAAGGTCCATTCCGAGGACACACACATTTATATTTAGCACTGAACTGGTGGGAAAAAAGAGAAAAATATGTAAAATGTCACTTTCTGACAAGCAGAAAATTAGAATTCATTCCCCTGAGAATTAAATGGGCTTTTCTGCTTCCAGTCACTAACTATGACAAGGTTAACATTTTTCAGTCTAATGACTAAGGACATTACGTGTGCATGTGAATAAGAAATAAAATTACTAGAGGGTATTAGCTAAGTGTGTGACAACAGCCCAAGCTGATAACAGAACTCCAGGGATGCAGATTCCAACAGTGCCCATTTGCTGTAGAGAATCAATGGGTAACAGACACATGGGGTACCAGTACATGAGGTTCTAATAATAATGATGAGTGAAAGATGACAACATAAGCAATCACAGGAAAGTTACATCTCTGAATGGGGTTAAGGCACATCTCTAGGTGGATCCAGCATGCTATCAGTATTAGAGGCAGAGACACTGAACTGGGCAGCACGTTCATTACAGGCCACAAAAGCTCTCTGAAAAGACTCTCTGAAAAGGAAAAATTGCACATCCACCGTTCATTTCCCCACAGCTTCTTTCACCACTGCCCCCCTCCCATTCATGACTCAATTCTGATAAGGATCAGGGTGCAGCATCAAGTCACCATTTGTCACTTGCATTAGATTCTGTCTTTCCCAGTTCAGTTCTCCCTGTAGCTCCTCACTGCCTTACTCAACTATGGCAAACATAACACATGCAGCTATGGCTTCTAAGAAAGCACTGGATTTTCATTCAGTGTAGCACTGAGCAGGGAGGACTCAAAGAAAGGAGAAGCCTATGTGCTATTGATACGCCCTAGATATTAAGATACTGGAAATTATCAACTAATGGCAATCTTTCTGGACATCAGTGAATTTGGGGCAGTAAAAGGTAAGACAGGAAGAGTAGATCTTCAAATATCTAATTTGTCCTGTGAAAAGTGTAAAAATTATGTTTAGAGACATGGGTCACATTTGAGAAAACCATCACTGTTTAAAAGTGCTAACATGTATCAGAATGAAGAAAGCTGCAAGGATGTCAACTGACTTCAATGCAGGGAGCTCTCCTTTTATTATTTCTGCCTTTGATTGGGTTTCAAAAGCTACTTGGCCACAACTGAGGAAAATCTAAAGCTTACAATTGAGGGGACAAATGAAACATTTGATATTAAAATAGGCATTAGAACTAAAAAGAAGAAACCCAGAAGAGAACAAGCACTTTCAAACCCACAGAATCTACCTCCAGATTAGCCAACTGGAAAGATTCATCAGTTTCTCTCTGCTTTACTGTGGCCCAGCAGGGTGCTCATTAGTCTAGAACAATACAGAGTTTTATTTTCCTACTCTAAAGTCAGTGTGATGACCCATTAGTTACAAATACCCCAGTTACAGTTCATGTTTCCTGTAACATCAAAAGCTGGATCCTCACCCATTTATCTGGTAGTAACAGACGCATTGCATCTTACAGCCTCTGAAGGCTTTTGGCTTGGTCAAACCAGCATGAGAGGATCCCTGCATGTTTTTATAGCAATAGAGAAGGCCTCACTCTGTCCCTCTGTCAGCATGGTTACATCCCTTCCATCTACCCCTCTGCTTTGTTTGCTCACAGAAAGAGGGACAACTATATTTGGAAATATTCAAAGAGAAAGATCATTTCAAACCCAGCTCTCACTTAGAAGCCAGTTCATGGATTGACAGTGCTAAACAGAACCTCTTTAGTTGGACCAACCACTTCTCACCATGCAGTGAGCACTGCTGTAGAGCTGAGCTCTGTAGGAGAAGCATCAAGACAGCTTTCACCTTAGACACAACTTCCCCAGTGCTGCATGCCCTGCTCTGTATGCCACACTGTGCTCACTGTGACTGGAGTCTGGTTACTTTTGGTCCCTGGCCTCATTACCTCACAGTTCCCTGCAATAAACTGCATAAGCCACTTATCTGCTGTAATCCCTCTGAATGAGTTTGGTTTGTTCCTCTGCCCCCTACCCTCCTGCCTGCCCCTACAACTTCCTCAACCTTATTCTATGTCATCATCATATTTAAGGCACTTCCAAAATTACATCCTGCTTAAGGTCACTGCTCTGAATTCACTTCCCCTCCCCCCCAGCACATCAATGCTTTAACTCCCATCTGATTTATTTATACTGTTTATTATCAGAGACCAATTCAATCAATACAAGCTGGAATTCGAACACACACGCGCATGTTTGAATTATACAAACACTCATCACGAGATAGAATACAATTGCTATAGATCATGCCTCTAACATATGGGCAGCTTATAGGTAAGGAGGCTCACAGCACTGAATTTTTATACCTTGACTTTTGCTTGACCCTAGTGGTTGTTTGGTTATTGGAAACCGAAGGCATTGGAATAACATCACAAATTCCATGGAAGAGGCTTGGCAAGGGATCACTGCATTTCTTATCCCAAGCCAGTAAGACCATATTTTAAGATGGGCCCTTCTGAGTTGACAGCTCCCTTATTAGCTTCTGTACACACAGGAATTACAGCAGAACACCATCAAACCAGAGCAGACAGTTATGTCAAGCAAACACTGCAAACAGAACAGTATATGAAGAACTGGAACTTGAAGGAAAACCAAAGCACTAACCTTAATTGCAGCCTAGGTTAGGCATTCAACCAACCAAAATGGGATGCTGGAAGCACAGTGGAAAGTGAGTAACTTCTGGCTTCCCTCTGCAAACCACTCTCCTTTCTAGATGTTAATGGTCAGCAGGATCCTCAGACATGGTTCACAACCAACTTCTGGTTGTCTTTGAACACAGCTGGTGGTTACAACTCAAGGAACACTGCAAAGTCACAAAAGGAAGGCAGAGAGAGCATGCCTGCATGGGTTCTGGTACAGGCAGAGGTCATGCTATAGACACAGTCAGACTATGCACACTGGACTGCAGTCTTCAGGGATTTGAGGCACAAAGACTGACTGATCAGAAAATTCCAGTGTGGTGCATGAAGTCTGGGGAAGAAGAGCACTCGTGTTCTCTACAGAAATGTTTTGCATCTGCTTAGTTAGTTTCAATGCTGACAGAAGTCTATCGTACCAAGTAAAACACGATGTAGTGTCCACCATCATCAATCTGGGGGTCTCCAGGACTAGGCAGCAGATCCCTGCATACTTATTACTTTCATAATCACAATCCCCAGCTGATCTGCAATTCTTTATATTTTTCTGTCTTTTACTACCTCCTTCTTCACCCTCTCCCTCCCATAGAGCATTCACAACCACAACGCCCTCTCTTCCAATCACTCTTCTGGAAAAGTTGTTTCTATTTCTCATTACTGAGACAACATCTTCATCACACCAGAGCTGCACTGGTTCATACTGGACACCGGCACAGCTGTGGTGTCAGGGATTAAATCACAGCCACACTGAGCTCTCCTGGACTCTGACAGTGTTGAACTTCACGCCTGCATCTTCCTTGGGCTACAGCTATGTGAGTTCCAGGAGTCTCTCTCTGAAATTTTCTTTTAATATTTCACCGTTTATGCACAGAGAATATTTTGGCTTCTCTATCAATACATTGCTGCTTGGAAACTCCCAGTTTGAACGCTGATTGTGTTTTGCATAAATTAACTAAATTGCAGCCCTTCTGTTTCATTGGTACTTTTTGTCTGCTTCCTTCATGAACAATGTCAGGGAGATTGCAAGCTGACTACAATTCTCTTTCCTAAGCAAGAGGAAAACAACATCTAAGAACCCAATCAGTACAAGTCTCCTGATGTCTGCTGGGTTTTATAAGCTACGTTGTACTCTGACATTTAACAATTTCTGTACATTTGCTTCACTTTAAGGAATGAATGTAATGATTGCCACAGTGCTCTGCACTACTGTTGTCTATTGATAAATATGGAACAGGTATAACAACAAGCTTGCTCTTTTCTTCCATTTAAAAATTTACTGAGCTAACAAGCTATTTGTGCAATGCCAAAGTAATGCCAAAGGTCCTTGCTCTTGAGTTTCAGCACTCAGTTTCCCTAGGGAGGGAAATGCAGGTCGCATTTCACAAGTAAGAGAAGACCAACAGTGATGTTGGGCTTACAGGAGTGTTGATAAAACACATGAGCACAAAACTCCATTCAGGTGTTGCCTGAGTCTAGACAGACCCACAGTCCCACAGCTATGGAAGTTCCATCAATAAATGGCACATTTTAAAAGACATTACCTCTGTCCTCACCAGAGAAGTTTCCAGGCTATGAACTGGGAGCAGAGGGAGAGGTTTGTCTGTTGCCTTTGAGTGCACAGCTCTTGTGGGTGGGACCCAGATGCTACACAGGGAGACACATCATTCACTTGGGGGCCTTGGTATATGAAGAAGATGCTGAAAAGTAATGCTGCAACACAGACTCTGCTGTACTTTACTCCTTTATAGGCACATCCATTCACCACAAGGCACATCCTTGTAGCACCTCACTTTGGGCAGCAGCACCAAACCTTTCTCTTCTGCAGCATCTGCATGGGAGGAGCTCAGCAAGATAAAGCAAGCATCAGCAAGGGTATCTCAGGTGAGATCAGACATTTCTAGAGAAAGGGGAAATGCTTGGGGAACATTTCACTGCTGTTTGAAAGTACAAAAGGTGACAGTTCAGAGACATCCACGGCTCTCCCTGGCTGCAGTGACTGTTTCTAAAGAGCAGCAGTCACCGTTTCAGGCTTGCTGAGCCTTGTTCTTGGGACTCTGGGGAGCAACAGCCAGCACAATGGCTGTGAGCAATACCAGAGTCTGCCCAGGCAAGGGAAGGGAGGGAGGTGGTGATAATGATAAAAGCCTGTGATTAATTATTCCTGTGCTTGTCATCTCTGTTTAAGCTACTGCCATTTGCATCCAGAGGACCCACAGTCCTTCCAAGAGAGCTGTTCTGGATTTCCTAATATTAGGAGACAGTTGTGACATTTTCTCTGCCTTGGGCATAATTAGATTTAAGGCATTTTAGTGCCTTTTCTTCTCCATAATGACCTCCCTGTTTCTTTATATGAGGAACCCAAAGTTCATTAACAACTCCTTGCTTCTGGAGAGCTGTGCTGCTCTCTGAGAAAAGAAAGTAATGGCTGCAATGTGAAATGGACAAATCTTTGCCTTGCCTGTGTTTCCTTTCTTTGGAAAGGTTGTTATTACAGCTTTCCTTCTAGAAACACCACATCGGTGCAATAGAGAAACAACTTTTGCAGGGACTCCTGACACTATAAAAGACAGAAATCAAGTTCTCAAGACCCTGTATGAAGCAGCAACCAAGCTGAGCATGGATTTCAGGAATCCAGAGCACTTATCTCTCCAACAGACACACTGCTGTCTGAACTCCGCATTGCAATCTGCTCTCTCCCCTGATGTTTATATCTGGTGTACACTAGAGCAGAGCTGCTTACTTTCAGACAGGCAATATGATCTGCTTTGTCTACATCTGATTTTTATTCCTCAGAATAGAAACCCTAGTAACAAATACAACATTGCAACACGTAGAATCAGCATCCAGCTATGCTGCCATGCAGTCCAAACAGTTCTCCAGAACTCACACAACAGCACATGCTGTTGCAGGGCTCATCTCCCCCAGACATAAATTCTCTTCTGATCTGCCCCAGCACAATTTTGGATTAGTGCACTCAATCCATATCCAAACGGCAACAGATCAGTGACCACTGATCTGGATGAGGCTCCAACTTCCAGAAAAGAAACTTGATATTTGTCCCTAACTACAGTCACATAGCACATGATTACCCCAAAGCCCTTTCAGTTTATAAAGAAAGCTTAAGTAAGGGGATATTTTTCTTAGATCACTCTAGAGAATAAATTTGCATTTCTCATCTCAGTCTTCATTCCTAGTTTTCAGCACAGTGCATAGTCTGGCATCAGGAACATCCAAGGAAGGTGCAAGCCCTGCTTTCAGACCAGGCATCTACCCAACCCTCCACCTGAATGAGGCAGACAAGTGCTTGAGGGGTGCAGATGCATTTTTAAAACATTCCAGGTTAGTATTTTAACTTCACTAACATGGAAACTTGGCTTAGGGACTTACTTCCAGGAAGCTGAGGATTGTGAGCACAGAGAAACAATTCCATGAGCAGACTAAACTGCCTGAGCTACGCAGCCCCATGTCTGGATACCTGCCATATCACACTTACTGTGCTTACCCTGAACAGCACTCCACATCTCTGCCTGGGACCATCTGCTTAGAAACATACATGGGAACATAATTCAGATCCCCTGATTTTTTCCTGGAATGCAGGGCACCTTTGCTTGGGTACTACAGCACCCTGCTCTGCAGCAATTCCCACAGAACTAGGCCATTGTGACTTACCTCCATTCACACAGTCAAGCTGGGATCGGCGCACTCAAATCAATCCTTAGTCCACACCATTAGCCACAATCTCTCCCTTAAGGGATTATAAAGTAAAGGTATCCCAAGTCTGCAGCCAGCATCTTTCCTGATCCTTGTCTCACCTACTCAGACAATATTGTGCAACAGGACACTTGGTTTCTATTGTGTTCTGGCTATGGCTACTCCCAGGCACTGATCTGGAACACAAACTGCAGTTCTGAGGCCAAAATTCACTAATTACCAGGATATTTATGTAGCAACTTCATGTATCAGTTAAAAGAAAAATGCTCTGACACAAGGAAACAAGACAAAAAGCTCGTTATTTGCTGAGTCTCCCAGCTATGCACAGGGCTTTGCAAGCAAAAAGGCAGTGGGCCAAGATCCCAGGAATGCTCAGTTCCCACTGAGAACTGCCTATTCCGCAGTTAATTGGAAGCTCAATGCCAAGCTCCTTGGAAAGGTGTCTCTTTAAGCAAAACAATAGAAACCCCTTTAGAGTCTTTAATAAGTCCTCAGAAAACAGACCAGGAGCTCTGTTTCCTTCTACTGATCATAGAGGCATAAAGAGACCATAAGTAGTATCTTTATCTTTAAAGCATCTATGGAACCTGAGATACTAAGAAACTTTGGAAGCAGATGGGCAAGTTCCTTCACCCCATTGCTGGCTTTAGGAAATCCCAACCTTAAAAGCCTTGAGGCTTAAAATGTTGGAGACACTAAGCAAGCACTGGGCAATTGTAATTAGCCACTTACATGCACATCAACCCTGCCTGCACTCTTCCACAGCAGACAAACTGCCCTACTTACAAAATAACCCTTAACTGATCTGCCAGAGGCAATAGAGCCAGTCAGGGCCAGAACTGGATTAAAGATGTAGGGATTTCCAGTCCCCTGAAATGCCCATTAAACTGTATCCCCCCGGTCTATTGCCAACTATTAGGAAATTGCCCAAGCAAGCAGCATTCCAAAGAGCACTGGCAGATAAGCTCAAGCTCTGCTACAAGCCATATTAACTAAATTGATGGTTTGGCTAGGGAACAATGTTATAAATACTTAAGCTACAAATTAAAAGCGTGTTTGAGAGCTGTGCTGTCAAGTTAGTTGTCATCTTAGCTGCAGCATCACCAGTACATGAGCTTATTTCATAACTAGAACCTCCAAATCCCATGCCGTGACCTATATTTGAAGAGTGGGGCTCTGGGAAAGTTACTGACTGTCCCTTGAAATTTGCCAGAATCAAGAGAGTCCATACGTATTTCAGTATAGGGGACCAGGCACCCGCTGCAAAGCTGGATTCCCAGTGCTGGAGAGTGGCACAGCACCAGGGGATGTCCTCCTCCCCTGGAAGGGAGCCATGGGGTTGTTCTGTTACCAGGTCCACAGGCAGGCAAGGTTCACCCCAGTTTGTCCCTCGCTGATACAGCCAGGGAGTAGCTCAGTGCAGTCATACAGCCGCGATGACAAGAGGTGAAGGGCTCTCCTTCCTAGCAGGGTCTGAGAACACAAATCCGTACCTGCAACAAATGCCACACAGTGTGAGCATAAGGCATACGAAAGGAGATAATGCCACCTACGGGCCACAAGGCACAATTATTTTCTGAAGGCAGATGCAGTTTGTTTCAGTCACATCTAATCAGTGGAGTTAACAAACCTGCCTAGCCAATAAATGCTCCTGCCTTCAGCTCCCATTCTGCAGTTAGACAGTCTTTGTTCCATTTGGGCACATTGCCACTGTTTCTGCACTGGGAGCTTTCACTAGGAAAGGCCAGTGTCCTTCAACAGGGACAAACTGAGGAGGCTCAAACACCTGGACTGAAGACAGCATGGCCAGACCAGGTGAGATTTCCTCCTCAGCACTCACTTTCAACAAAAAATCATCAACAAATGCCCTTTCATTCAGGACAATCGAGCAACCTCAGCTGACCCAAAGGCCTATCCAGTGTGCAAATGCCAGTTTCTGAGGAAAGAGCTTATTTAGTGGTAAAGCAACAAAAAAGCCTAAATGTCAGAGCCCACAGAACCAGTGCTTACAACTCTTCCTGTGTTTCTAAGGCTGATAAAGAACTGCAGAGGCCTGATAAAAGCATTTCTAGATAATGAGAAAAATAGGACTGAGAACTTCAAACAGGGAAGTAAAATAATTCAGAACCCTGTCTTTCCAATATTAATTTCTGCTACACCAAAAGCTGAAGAAACACTGAACAGTGTTTTGTGTTGCCAAGTCTATATCAGAACTAATGTGCTGAATACATTTCCCCCCTGAAATATGTGAGGCCATTTGGGTATTATTCTGTGGGCTGGGTAAACAGGAAAGTGGAATGCTGAGCAAGCACAGCCAGAGAAGAATTGTGCTATCTGGGAATATTACCATATCTCAGGAAAAACTTGGCAGTTTCAACTTGACCTCTGTCATTGACAACAAACTGTGCCTTAACAGCCTGGTGTGCTGCCTATTCCTTCTGCTCTGGTCCCAGTAACTGCACATGGCATGGTGCCTGCAAAGTCTTCTTTAGCTTCCAGACAGGTTGGCTGCAGAATAAACACAAACTTTGTATGCTCTTTTGAAAGAGCAGTCTGATTCACTTTAGGTATCAAAGTCTCATATCTGTGCTTACAGGATGCTTGCAGACTGCATAAATCACTCCAAGATCAGCTAAGTAATACCTGCTTGTGTCTTTACTCTTGATTCTCTTCTATCCAATGATATTTATTTATAGCCATCCCTTGGGGTAACATTGACTTTGGTTTTACTTCTGTCTGTAGTTAGTAAACACCACAACCTAGAAATTTTCTTCACAACCCTTGTCCTTCTGTTAAATTTGCTGGAAACTGACCTGAGCTTTTGGTGAAGAGGACAAAGACAGCACTGGACACATAAACCCAGGTTCCTTAGGAGGCACAGACTTTGGGCCTCAACTCAAACCCATGCTGCCTCAGTATCGCATTCTTTCCCAGGAGCTTTTTCTGCTAAATAAACCCAAACACATCAGTTCTAAAGTGTTGCTGAGATGCCTCCTGGGAACAACCTTCAGGTGCCTCATGCTGCTGTTCTTCCTGAGAAACCATTTCCATGTTGGGCTATGTGTTGTGCAGTGCACTGTGGTTTTCTCATCTAGGAACTGGAAGCACATTATTAGAACAGCTGTGTGCTTTATTTCTTAAAAAGGTTTTTTTCATTTGAAAATCAACAGTGTCAACAAGCTTCCTGCAGGGCTCTTATGCCAAAGCACCTTTCATTTCAAAGGACACCATCTGTCTTCATGGCACATCCTTCTGTTTCCTACTCTATACCAAGTAGGAAGAATCTTTAATAAGCAAGGAATTCAAAACATGGGAGAAAACCAAATGAAAGCAAACAATTTGCCCAGTAGTAAAACACAAGCCATTTGCAGTACGAGGCAGAACAGCAGCTTGCCAGTGAACTGCAACACTACACAACAGTTAACAGAAGGAAGCAAAGAACCCTGTCCCATCCATTTGCAGTAGCTGGGGAAACATAGAGGAACAGAATGCGATTAGCCAGGTTGGAATTTGGCCAGGGCAATAGAAATAATAGTTCTTTATGAAAGGTGGCAAAGGATATTTCATGAATGCATCTGTTCAGGCCTGAAGGTTTAAACTTCAATTCAGCTAGAGTACCTTGTGTTGCTGCTGAGACAATATTGCAGGCCTAAATCAAGAAAGCAGCATGCCCTCTATCAAAGCACCACAGAAACTATTTGTTCTATAAAAGTCAAAGTTTTCTTACTCAGACTTGACTTACTCAGTCTTAGGATCCCACACTCAAGACTGTCTGTAAACTACCACCAGATGAAGTGGATGAGACAGGGAATGTCTCTGATTCTTGCCAGTGAACTCTTGCCAGTAAAAGTAACCTACTATGGCAACTCTCTTCCATTATAGACTTGGAATCATAGAGTCATAGAATCACAGAATAGTTAGGGTTGGAAAGGACCTTAACATCATCCAGTTATAACCCCCCTGCCATGGGCAGGAACACCTCACACTAAACCATGTCACCCAAGTCTCTGTCCAACCTGGCCTTGAACACTGCCAGGGATGGAGTATTCACAACTTCCCTGGGCAACCCATTCCAGTGCCTCACCACCCTTACAGTAAAGAACTTCTTCCTTATATCCAATCTAAACTTCCCCTGTTTAAATTTGAACCCATTACCCCTTGTCCTGTCACTACAGTCCCTAATGAATAGTCCATCCCCAGCATCCCTATAGCCCCCACTGTTTGCTCTAAATAAGTATTACTTAGGAACAGCCTTTCAGCTTTTCCACATACAGTCAGTACCTACCCATTCACAGAAGTAACAGAATCAACCTTTAGTTCTCCTGCATCAGCTGCCTTGAGATGCTTCCAGCTGTCTCCTCACCAGATGTGCACTGTAATTGTTCCACCAGGGACAGTACCATTGTCCTTAAATGTCAACATGTGGCAGACCTATGGTAGGGACTTAAAAGATAAAACAAGTCAACATATCCTCATAGAAGACAGACCAGCTTAAAAAAAGTGACTGAATTCTTTCACCTGTGCTGGTGTTCTCTGACTCTACTGTGCTAATGCACAACAGACACCTTGGGTGCTGTGATTGATTGGTGAGCAGCTACAGAAGGATTTTTGTTCCTGCCCATCTTTAGATTTTCACTTGGAAGACATAGAAGTAGAGAAACAAAGTAGTTAACTCAGGTAAATACCCAGAGCTGCCTGTATTTTACATTCCTGTTTGCTGTGTTAATACCTAGATCTCAATGTACATGTTTAGTCTACTGTGTAATAAATAGATCATCATACGGGTACTTAATCTGTCTCCAGTTTACTGCTCAGGGGTCTTGTGCCCCTCACTCAAGGCGTGTGGTGGCTTTACCAGGGCATACAGAGACCATTCTCCTCACTGTTGCATTACCTAAAGTCTTGCATAGAAAGAGAAGGGAGGTCAGGTCTACTTCCGCAGCAGCTGGCAGAAGTGCTAGAGTGCACGATGGAGCAGCCAGTAAGCGTCTGAAAAAAAGGCAACTGCAGCAGCAGTATAGAAGACCCCTAAAATTAAAACCAAAACCAATCAGCCAAGTGTCAATCATTCACATAATCCCCCCACCCTTCTCTAGGCCTAACAACTACAGAGTTTGTTACCGCAGGATGTCCAAGAGCAACACCACACCAAAATAAAGTCCAAAATGTCCTTCCAGGCTAAAGTTTGGAAAGATAAGGATTTTGGATGAAGATCTGGTTGCCAGTCTCCAGCAGCACACACATTTTCTTCATTTAATAAAGATCTTGTTTATAGAGTTTCAGTTCTGACAGAATTTTAGCTGCAAAGCACTTTTGGCATGTTCTCCTCAAGGAGAAAGAGCAGGAGAAGCTACTTCAAATCTCTGAACATCTAATGGATTGTTTACTACACAGCATGATGAACTCCACACTCAGCCCTGGTTTGACAGATGACAGCATTTATGCCAGGGGATGTTTCATTACTCAAAAGAGCAGACTCACATTTCATCTAGACAAAAGTAATTTACCACACGTTGGTTTATAAAACAGTCACAGGATTTATTGAGATAAATACAAACAGAAAGTTACATAGATTCTCTATTCCAACAAATGAACAACACTTCCAGAGTGTTTCCACTTAACTGGGCTCTAAACAACACTGTGTACAGACACAACTGCCACTGGGGCAGTCATCCTGACTGATGCCAAGTGCACATCCTGCACAAGATACCAGTGAGGCTGAGTTCTAAGCAACATGACTAGCATGCTTTGGATTACAAGTGCTTGACAGTTTCCTGTAGCATCCAAGCAATATTGCACCCATCAGTGTTTTCATGTTCCTTAGCTAGAAATGTTTAGAACTGAGATTCTAACAGCTGATATCAAAGTGGTTCACCTGCCTAACTTTGCTCCATCTGGCTTTTAAAATACTTACATTTGCATAATTTAAACAACCCAGAGAACTGTATGCAAACATGCCGCTTTATTCACCATTGCATCCATTGATCTAGTACAAGATGTAAAGTGCAGCCCTTAGACATGCTGAATCATTTGGTTTAGTTCTAAACTAGAAAAGAGACAAACCTTGCAGAGGGTAAACCTGTTTAATAGACCTGCATATTCTATACCAAAAACCCCTCACCCCAAAACTACAGTGACCCTATTAGAGCATGCAACTGTAGAGTTTTAACAGAGTTTTTAAATGCTCTACTGAAATCATATCCTTTAAGCCAGACATGATTTCTGGAGCCAGAGAGGTACCAAAACACTGTTAAAACCAAAGAACTTTGTTTAGTTTTTTAGTGAACTCCTATAGCTGGTGGCTTACTGTTTACGCATACTCCCATTAAAAACTCTCAGTGAACACTAACCAAACATGCTAAAACAGATGGAAACCTGTGTTTTCCAGGGGATTATTGCAAGAAAAAGGTTACTATTTAAGAATATGTGACAAACAGAAATCTGGGTTGGGTTAATGTTCAAAGGATTTAATTTATATACAGTACATTTCAAACATACTTACATATACACACCCTTAAAAAAATTGGTTCAGTGCTGAGAAATTTAATGAACTTATAATACAAACCAGAAGTAAAACCTTGTCAAAAAGGCCTTAGAAAAGTTGAACTGTTAGAAAATACCAGTATAATGCCAGCATTAGAAAAAAGATATTAGAACTAGGAAAAAAAAAAAAATTAACTCGAGAGGTCTTTTTGTTAAGAAATTGCAATCATAAAAAGTCTGCACTGAAGAAGCATTTGCTTTAAATTATAAAAAAAACCTGTAAAAAATTAAATGCAGAATCTTGCAGAGTTTACACTGTTGCTATACCAGCAGTGATAGCTTCTGCCTGCCACTTCCAAAAAGCGTTTTGTGGTCACACAAGAAAACAGTTTGTTACAAATACTGTACATATTATAATACAGAACTAGTTAAACTTATACAAAACTGAGCCCTCCAAAACCACAGAACCCACTTGCTGTAACTGCAGACAAGCCAGATTTAAAACAGAACAAAAAAGAAAACAGTAATTTCTGTGAAACCCTTCACCTGTGTGAACTACTTACTAGTATAAGGAGTATATTTACTGCTCATACTAAAGGGAAATATTTACACAGACATGTCTATAATAAAGTATCATGTTCATAGAAAGTAACTGTTATTACATGAAACCATTCTTTAGTATTTAACCATTTCTGAACAGGACAAAAATCCAATCTAAGAAAATAAGACTTGTTTTGTTCAGGCCCCACATTATCTGCAAATCTGGAACACAACAGAAATCAGGAATCACCAAAAAGTATCAGTTTATAATTTTCCAACTGTTCAGAAGCTCCCCAATTTCAGTAACAGAACTTGGTTCTACCTGTATAGTCTTTCTTCCAAAACACCTGTTTAAACACACAGGAAAAGTCCTACTAAGATTACAGATCTCTGAAACCTTCATTTATCATTTGCCCCAAACCTTGCCATACAAACAACAAGTCGTAGAGCAAACTGCGCCACCACCATTCCCCTGAACATTTGTTAGTTAGGGTTTTTCACAATTCAGAATCCCTTCTTTTTCTTAGGAATACAGCAGTGCCCACTTTGCGTTTGAACACTGAAGCAGCTGAAAGGTGGGCTGGTTTTTGGGTTGGTTTGGTTTTTTTCCCAAATGAGGGGTATGTAAAACAAACAACAAAATCCTGTGAGATTCTACCATTCCCTTCTACAGATACAGCACATGCACTGACTCCCTTAGATGAGCTGGACTTTGCCAGAGCAGAATGAGAAACTTTCAGTTTGGGAAATGTACAGTCTACCTACCACTAGGAGAGCCAGCAGAAAGGAAAACAGACATGTTCCCACCTGTAAGGGTACAGCTCAGAAATGACAAATTAATAGAAAAGTCACAATATACAAGGAATCTTGAGCTCTCTGTGCTTTAGAAAATATCACATTAAGTAAAAATGAACCATGCCTTAATTCTAGCAGAATAAAATGAAATTACTTTGGAGCTCTTTTCCACTGATAGAGAACCAAGTTCTTCATTGCTTTTTGATAAAATTCAAAACTATTCACATATATACACTTTTTTTCAGTTAAAATGAAATATTTGAAACAATACAAAAACTGCAATGAAAGTGAGGAGAGTGTAGGTTTGCTGTAAAACAGGTTTGAAGGTTTAGAAACCATTCTGATCTTACAGTAGACTGCTCTACTACTGCAAATGTTTTGTTAAAAATGAAATGCAAATTTCAATTACACTGAAACACTGAGTATGGTGTAGGACTTACCTGAAATACTTAACTGCAGGTGAGATCAGTTATCACCCACACTTACAAAGAAACAAAAGACCATGCATATGAGGCAAAAACAGAGCCTTAAAAGGAACACAGGCATGAAATGAAGACCCTAGCAGTTCTAATACAACCTTTCCAGGTCAAGTAGGTAACAGCAACCTTCTTATCTGTCCACATTACTCATACTAACTGTGAACATAAGGTGAATAACCATTGTGATGTTCAGTGTTTACTGCAGAACACCACATCAGTTTTGTTTGCCAATGGCAGTATTGTCCATGTTACCCTGTTTTAGTTTTATGGTGGCAAAGAAGGACACATCTTGATCTCTGTCAGACTGCAGGGCTAAAATGGTCTCTTCTGCAGCTTCTAGATGAGGATTGCCAACACTTTTAAAATAAGCTAGAAGGAGAGAAGAAAGAATTTTAATCAAAGCCAGAAGAATAAACCTTAGGGCATAAGAAATACAGAGGATGCCAAAAACATCTGGGGTAGCTCATCCAATATATAGGCTCCTTAGAAAAACTATAGGAAGCTAAGGAAGGCAACAGAGAAATACGCTGCTTCTTACTCACCTTATTAGGTACTTAAGCATTTCTAAGAGAAATTATTTTTGCTGAGCCCTAAATCAAAAAATGTATCAAGTAAAAGTAAGCTCAGGAAGCTGCTGCTATACAGTGGGCTACAAAACACTCCCGTACCTTATTCTGAAAGAAAGATGGAAGGAGATCTCTCTGCATGTTCCTTTGAATAATCTGAGATCAAACGATATTTTGGTTGTTGTTTTTAAAGAACTGTAGTACAGAAAACTGTAGCAGCAAATGATTATATTATTTCCCAGCTTAAGACTAAAATGACAAAGCAAACCATTTCAGAAAAAGGTGTAACAATTCACCTGAAGGACCCCAAATGCATTAACATAAAGGTCTGAAATACATCCAAATAATCTAATGTTATATGTAAGAAAAAGTGTATTTGCCAAACACACGCTGGACACCAAACCCAATGCTCACCAGCACTTCTGGTTCTAAACAAGGCCATAACTGCCCTCTAGAGGATGAAAACCCAGTTCTTAGATTATCGATGCCAGTTTCTGGCCCTTCAAGGATGATAAATATTCTAACACAGAAACACCAGAGTACACATTCCTAAAACTAAGTTTCAATGCAATATCCCAGCATACAATGTGTAATTCCATTTTCAGTAATAACTGAACCAAACAGCCTTTTAAACCACTTGATAAAGAACTGCAGTGGCAGAAACGCCAGCATTTGTTAGATGTTAGCTCTTTGAAAGGACATTGATGATCACACCTTTCTCCAGTAAGGTCTGCCTTAGAGCCTTGGCCAGCAGAACCCTTACATTTGGCACAGGATCTGAAGCAAGACTTAACAGACGAGGGAGTAAGTGTTCAACAAACTGGTCGACAGGCATACATTCTTCTTCTACTATGGCCTACAGGATAAACACAGAACAGAAGCAAGTAAGATTTATGTTAATAATATATTTGCCATTCCTTCCTATGCTGTCCTTAATTTGGCCTGGTTATTAAACAAATATATTCTATGTTGGTGAAGCAAGTACAACCTTTGAAATACTGTTATGAAAACATGTCTTACTGTTCTGAAGTTCATCTGAAGATGACCCAATAAGAGCAGCTATTTTTCTGTGAACTATATTTTAGGAAATATAGTTCTCTTGCCTGTATCACCCTTTCACCTTTCAACACTCAATCCTTATTCCACATTGCTCCCAAAGTAAGTACTTTTGGTTTGAAGGCGGGTGAGTAAGTGGCAATAAGGAGGGAAATAGTTCTGGCATCCAGCACTCACAGGTAGTTTGAGGAACACTTGTGAACCTTTATCCCAGCATATCAAATTATTACAAAATGCATCTTTGTTTAGGACTCAATTCTTAGACTTTGCTACTGGGATACCAGAAAGTAGAAAGATCAGCTATTTCAGCTGGAGGCACAAACCAAAGACCACAGCTTCCAACTGGATAGCCACATGCTAGTACTGAGAGCAGACCAACTCCGCCACCATTTTGCATGAACTCAGAGTCACAGAACACAAAAGAATGACAGAAAAACTTGTGAATCCAAATTTCACTTTCATTGTTGAAAACCCCCTAAACTGGCTCCAAATTAGATACATACATAGAAACACAGAGAGAATATTCCAACCTGACAAATGAAGGCAAAAGCTTGTCTTCCAACCCACTTGGAGCAGTGGCGAAACCGCACCACAAGTTCATTAATGAAATTTAAGCCCAGTGCATTTGCATTGTTTGCATAGAACTTCTGTAGTATTGCCACAACCTGGGAAACGGGGGGGAGGGGGGAGAGGGAGGCAGAATTAAAACAGAGATGAGACTTTGGTTGTAGCCCTTAAAAGGTTAACAAAAAAAGCCCGTTATTTCATCCTACAGAGAAACACCAAACCCTGTAGTCAGTGCAATCAGCTGCACTTGCAGGACTTTATGAATACTGTGCTTGCTCTGGAGGAAACAAAGTATAAGCTTTAAAAAAAAGCCTATACTTTTGTTTGTTCAAGTGAAACAAGAAAACACTAAAAAGAACTTAAAACAACCATTAAAATAATGCCCCTTTCCATGGCACCATGAAGAAACTAAGATTGAAGGAACCTTTCTCCTCAATTCAGGATATCTATGGGATGATGGCATTCTTATGAAGTTCATAACAAATTAAATTAACTTTGAGGAAAGATCAGCAATTTTTTTTTTTTTTCCTCCAGAACTGGGGCAGAAATCTCCCAAATGTTCTATATCCTGGGTTTCACCCAGTTACTAAAATCTTTTGTAATTCAAATGCAACAAAGAAAGATTTTAATATCTGTGCAAGTCTAACAATTCAAAATGCTTTATAAAGTTTCCACTTTTCCCCATACTGTTTACCTTGTTTATTAAAGCATCTCTATCTGCCCTACCTGTCTGAAAGAAAACAGTGATTTCAAGTATCCCTCTCAAGTATCCTCATCTCCTGTCAGGAAGTGAATTAAGTCCCTACCAGTCTGAAAGAGATCCACCGGACTTCTGAAACTTTATCGGAGCAGAGAGTTAATGCAATATGTCTTAAGTAGTCATAGACATCATTGGGATTATAGAGCTCCAGTATCAGGATCAGCTGCCTGGAACACAAAGAAAGTGGTTAACTCTAGTAAGTGCAACACCAACCTGTTCTCATTATACCACGTGTTAAACACAGGGAAGGCTCATCTGGAGCCTCAAAAATGCCACAGTTACTACAAAGCACTCAAACAGTTTGTTCTTCTTACTTTCTAAAAGGTGCATGCACCTATTGAAGAGTTATATGCTTTAATCCCTCAATGAGTCCAAGAGAAACTTTTATCCAAAGTAGTTGCATCAATTAATCAAAATTATCCCAAATACTAACAAAAGCTACAAACAGAATACAATGCGACTTCAGACCCACTATTTTTGCAAAGCAGAAACAAAAGGTTTATTTGGTGTAGAAATCTACAGTTCAGGAAATAGTTTGTATCTTTGAACTGCACAGAACTCACTCTAGCCACACCACTGTCATGTTACCAGCAGGCTGCACAAACCAACTACAAACCAACAGCTCTCCACTAGATGTCAGGGCACTGCTGTACAACACTCCTGCAGCACTGGAGTGAGATTCTGTTGTGCCAAACTACAAAGTGACGGGAAAACCTCAACAGCCCAAACAAGGAAATGAGATAAATACAAAGGTCAGATTTTGCCAGCAAATTATGGCTACAAACATTCTCTGAGTGCTTCAGATATCAACAGGGCTTGTAGACAAGGAACTGTAGGATGTTACTTTATCCCCATTATATAAACAGTCATGTGGAAGCACCGAATTAATAAACTATTTTTAAGAGCTTTCCTTCATACACATAGGAAAGACTTTCTATGTAACATTCCACTTACTGTTACAAGGCAGTCTAGAACTAAGCAAGATCTGAAACCTCACTGAAGAGTACCTATCAGATTGTCCTATTTCATGAACTGCAAGTGAACCAGCTCTCCATTTTAGTATAATTGCAGGCACTTAAGTTTGTCACACTTGATTGCCACATAACTTGCAAAAAACCCCCCCAAACAGCAACAAAAAACCCCCCAACAGATTCAGTGAAAGGTTGTAAACCTTTAAATTTTAATGAGGATGTGTTAGCTTGTGAATGTAATTACCCATTTCCAGATTAGTAATACAGATTAAAAAATCAGAAGTTAACCAAATTACATACTCTGCCAGCTCGTAACGAAACCTCCAGTTCCTGCTGTTATCAGTCACCACAAACTCTTGAAGTTGATAAAGATACTCTCGCCTTTTGTCTGCATGAAGTAACTGAAAGAAAAACATTCCTAGTATAGAACTGGTAAAATTCCGTACCTGCAGTTCTCTGCTGTATTACACCACTCATGTGCATTTTCCCACTTGAAAGCAAGTGATTACTGACAAGATGCTTACTGAAAACCATGCACAATCAGCTGAGTGCCTGGACACACAGAACTAACATACAAAAGAGTTATGACTTCTGCAAGGATACCAAGTACCATCTCTGGGCATAAAACCAAGCAACCAAGCGCTAAAGATTTGTGTGTATTATGCAGCAACTCCCAGCCTCAAACATGAATTATTAATGGTCCAACTTCCCAGCTCAGCTGCACAAAATACTGATTCCTTCACAGGAATTAGTAAACAGTTAGAAGTATTCACAAGCACATTTACAAAGTCTTTCCAATCTTGATACTTTGTTGGGATATGAAATAGAAGAGACATGAGAAACCTTAAACAAGCCACAGACACACACACACAAAACAGCAGTAGTGTACAAAACTAAACTAATGCACATATCATTAAAAACACTCTCAATATAACAGTCAGAAAAAATTATCTAGAGAAATTAAATGACACTTTCCTACCTTCAGGAAGTCATACAGATGTTTAAGGACACCAATACGCACTTCATCCAGATCTTTCAAGAATCCATTAAAAATTGGCACCAGGTCAGCAGCTGTTAGCTGATCCCCCAGGATAACTGCTAGCTCATGTATGGAGAAAGCTAGTGTCCGACGTACCTTCCACTGCAAACAGTGTAAGAAGTGAAATAGATTAGGCACCAGAACTACAACAAGCTTTTGAACTACGCCTGTGCGAACACTGAGAGAGCAGAAGAAACGGGGCTAGTTACATAGCAATAGAAAATTATATTCATGAAGTCTGACTTAAATCTTGAATGTCACATTTTTAGTGCATATTTAAACCCTCAAGTATATAACTAACTGAAGAAACAAGATGCAAAGGGTTCCGATTTATCTTTTTTTTTTACCTGTACATCTGAGGCCAGTGTCTCATATGTATCTTTCAGGCAGTGCCAGTTCTGCCTGCCTAGTGTCAAGGCCACCCCAGGAAGACTGTATGCACAGTGTTTGGCTATTTCAGTATCAACAGTCTGGGCTCGAGCTGGGTCAGTCATTGACAAGTACTGGTCTAATAAGGGCTGAGGTATGATATCCTATAGAGAAAGACAGAAACACACATCTTAAGAACAGAAAGAACATACACTTGTTGCTACAGTATTCTCTTTCTACCAACCAGCTGGCAGAAAAACACAGATTGGCAAGACCCACACTTTTTCGGGCCAGCTTTACATAGGGACTTCCTCATAATCCTCTCACTAGGATATAGCAGTGAACACTAGTTATTACTTTATTAACATATTGCATCAAACCAAACTGAAAATATCCTTTTTGCTTAAGACAAACAGTAAGTCCAGTGAAAAAACAGTACCAGTTATTGCCCATCTTGGCTGCACAGATTGCATCTGTGCACCAAAAAGGCAACAGAATTCTTCTTGCTTTCCAATTTAAAACAGGATTTTGCTCAGATGCCCAGAGCATTCCTTCATGTTCTGCAACTGATCAATTGCAAAAGATATCACTATTAAGCATTAAATGAACCATATCCAGTACTACAACAAAGCAGTTGCTATTTTAACCACCTGTAATTTTGACTTGTCATCATCCAGTGGCAAATTATTTTCTTGCTCTTTCTTTAAAAATACACTGGTTCCTCTGTGTTGTTCCTCTGAGTTCTGTAAAAAGACACACTAGCTAATGAAATGACAATTACTGCTGGTTAGGATATTTCAAAGCATCACACTACAGAACAACGCAATTCAGATACAGAACAGCCTTTTACAGACAAAGCCTTATTCAGTGTGCTTATACAAGTGCAGAGGAAGAGTTGCACAGCAAGGAAAACACTACTAAGACCATAGCAGCAGCAAGAGGAACAGGAGTCAGATTTACTTCTAAAAACCCCCCATCTAATTCAATACAATAAATCCAACAGTCTATACAGATTTAGGTTACTTCTACTATACTCTTAGCTATATTTTATTCTTGGAATGCATTTAAGTTATATTAAGACATTTCAGCAGTTGCTCCATGTCAGTCTTCCTTCAGTAAAGAAGCATTACTTGTTTGTGATACTGCTGGAAACCCCCAAGCCTACAAAGTTATGAAGCATATAGCTCTCTCCAAATATTAATAAAAAACTTCAAAGTAATTAAAGGTTTAAAGCTTTTAAAACATACAAAAGTTCAAAAAGTTCACACACCATTTTACTTTTTTGTTTCTAAACAAGAAGAGCTTTTCCTTATTTTTCATTATTAGCTCCATCATCATTAGATACTGTGCAAACAAATCTTTTTACTCCTATCTTATAATCAAGAAGTAGTACTCAGGAACTGTGTGTGTGTCACCACCTGATTCAGCCTCCTGTCTGGTGATAAAAGACTAATTTTAGATTCATTACAGGAAGAGGCGAAACTATTTGCTACATGTAAAAAAAAAAAAACCAAACAAAAACCAACCCAAAACCACCGACAAAACTACTGCAAAACTTCCACTCTTCAGTAACCTGTGTGCAAACAGAATAACCCTCGATAGCTTTTCTTTCTCTTTTTTCATTAAGGTAACATATGACATTTCTGGACTAGTAATGTTCAAAGGCTTTAGATCAGAAGCAGATCACCTACACCAGGGACTGCATGAATACACACACTACTAAAGCAGGTAAGAATTAATTTCAGACATCAACACAACACATACTTACTGTGCTTTTCAGTATACAGGTGGTAGACTGGTCACTGATGTTATCCTGGGAGGAATGGGATGAAAGACTGTCCTTCTCCACCTGGCTGCAGGTAGCATCTGAAACAGTTACTTCATCTGAAATAGTTTTGTTCTTGAGTTTGCCACTGCTTTCCTCCACTTTTTTGGTCTCATAGTCACCAGCAGAATCAAACTGAGCAGCTCTGAGAGCAGCAGACAGCACTTGGACCTGAGCTGTATAAAGCAAAAGAAGCCTCTTTACTCTCTTCTGTGCTTAAAAGCATTCAACTTGTAGTTAGTTAATCTAGAAATGATGTATTAGCAAACATTTGCTCTTAGAAAGAAGAGGCCCACTATTCTTCCACAAAACCAGCACAAATAAAAAGCAATGATTTGGAGGCATTAACAATTTCAGTAGAACCATTCTACCAGTTTCTAATACTGAAAGGTATGTCCAGTAATCCCCTGTAATGAGGCATCACAGCATACTGGCTCTCCTCCCATTCTTCATACTGTCAAACTTTAATACAAGTTCTTCTGTTCTACTCTTTAATTGATTCAACTGCTTGGAAAAGGTATCAATATGCATTTAAACATTTCTGAGAAAAACTTTATGCAGAGGAGGGAATTAGTGAAACCATCTCTGAATCAATGTTTTGCAGAAGTAGATGTAAAACAAAAGGTCAGGTTTACCACTGTCACCAATGTTAGGGCAAACTGTATTTGCACATAGGTGTACAAGCCTATGACAAGTAGTTTTAAGAGGAAACACCTGAGCATCCTTTAAAGAGTACCAGATAAAGAATACAGCTGATAACAGGCAGCTCTGTCCCTAAAACCACAGTACTTGGTTACAGTACTTAAAGATGGTTTCAAAAATTGCAACAAACTCCCTTTTGCAGTTAGATAGAATTTATTTCTCATATGAACAGGAGATAGGAACACTTCCCCACCTGTTCTAAAAAAAACTCAGGTCTTGTGAAAGAAGGCTGCTGCTTAACTTTCTACTGTAATTACTGCCAATTAAAACGCAGCCAAAGGTTTTGCAAAGGCTAGGAGAAAACATGCTCAGAGGAAACAGATTTTGCTGTTAAGAGTCTCACCTTGAACATCTGGATCATCTATATGCTCTTGTAAGCTTTCTAGAACTTTTTTTATTTCACTACTAGCAACACAGTTATTACATGGCACTGAACAACTATCTTTATGCTTTTCAGTCTTGAACTGAAGCAACTCCAGATCCTGACTTATATCAGGCAGAGGAGGGCGCCAGTATAGAAAAGTATTAAATACATCCTCAGCAGACTGTAGCCTTGAGTTCATTCCAGAAAAACTGCTGTCCTTTGTGACTTCTATGACACCAGCAGCAACTCTGTCACCCTGAGACAATCGAGACACATCTTCTCTGGGACTGGTACAACAACATGAACTTTCCTCCTGTGTATCTTTATTTAGGTTCTCAACAGAGAGCTTTGTATGAACTTCAGCTGAAGTCTCTTCAGTCGATGATTCTGGTTTGATTCCCATTGGTTGTTCTGAACTGGTAACAGACACACAGAGTTATCCAAATAAAACTGAAAATTCTCTAACACATTTTCAGTGAAATACTTCAGAAAACCCAGTGCCAACTACCTAAGCTTATTTTCCCTGCAAAAAGACAGAATTGGTTACAACTGTGTTTTACTTCACCAGTTTTCCATTTACCCTCCTGTGAAGCCAAAGTGAGTTTTTCAATGAAATGGCTATACTCAAATGGACACGTATGTGTCCTCACCCTTCATACCTTTTCTAGAACTATATTCTCAAATTGAGATTTTTAGCCATGAAAAGCAACAAAAATAATTATCTTTTTCTCTTCTGCTACACCACACCATATTTCCTTCCCATGATTTTACCTTGACAATGTAGCATTTGTATTGGAGGACATTAAAGTTTTATTGTTGCTTGGCTGACAGGAATTGGAGTTCACATCTTGTGTTGATTGTTGGATACTCAGTGTCCCATCTTCTTGAATATAAAGACCAGCACTCGAAGGGTTTGCAAAGGTAGAAATAAATGGGCCAAGAGACTGAAAAGCAGCCTGACGAACCTGTGACAGTATAAAGACAACAGTCAGGATTCATGCAATTCCCACAGACTTACTGCTGGAAAATAAAAATTTGGTTCCATTTTTTACTAAGAACCAATTGGTTCATACTAAATAAAATAACCAATTACCAAGTAAGTGACACCTAAGCAAAGAGTGTTAGAATACTAAGCATTATCTACAGTCATAGAAACATTTTAGGGGTTAATAAATTTGATGGACATCACTGTCTACTTCAAGACATTTAACACAAGCAGTATTCTCAGAAAAGTGCTTATACTTACAGAAAAAAACTGTTGACAGAAATTTTAAGTAGTGAGAGGAAAAATAAGATACTATCTTAGATCAGATTTCAGTAGATTAGACTCTAATCTCAGCAAATTTAGAGAACTTTTACAGCACACTCCTGACATGCCCATTAGTGGGCAAGATCTACCTAGGAAGACACATTAGCTATAGAGCGAATGACTTACCCATCTGCAAGTGTCACTAATAAGACTGATAAACAGTGGGGACAGTTTGCTTCTGCGAACTTCTGGGGATGTGGTATAAGACACTGCCATAAAGCATTCAGCACAAGCTTTTCTCATTCCCCAAACACTATCAGAACAGAGTTCAAAGAATTTGGGAATCTGCCAAAAAATAAACAAAACCAATAATTAAAAGCTAAACAGACTGCAGCAACTTACTATCAAGTTATTTGTTTGGAAACTCTAGACAATGACAACTCAAGAGAAAATAAAGCAAAAGACAGAAGAAATAAGGAGAGGTTAAAAGTATAGATTAACTAAGAAAATAAAAAAAGCCTATCTGTCTCCCATTTACTTCATCAGGATTTTAGGTATAACTATATGCACTACGAAAGAATAGAAAGAATTATTAATGGCCTGTTTTTCCTGGAACTATAACTTGACTGATCATCTAGTTCAGGGGAAAAAAAGAGTAATTCTAAAGTGTGTGTGTATATGCTGTCAATTACATTTTAAAAAATACTTTTTAAAACAAGAACTTGGCATATTCAGCTATTTCCAGTTTTGCTCTAATTGCAACCAAAGCTTTAGCCAAATCAATTAAAAAAAAATGCATGTACACTGATTAATTTATGGAGAAAATAAAATAACACAAGAGCTCATCACCAAACCTTTCGAACTGAGAAATTCAAGTCCTGTCAACTGATTTTGATTTTTACGTACCAGCAGTCTTTCTGTGGCTTCTTGCCCAACTGCATTACAAATGTCACCAAAATTAGCTGCACAAATCTAAGAAATTAAAAATGTCATTAATAACATTCTGGCTCTTTCAAGTGCATTAGTTTTATTATCAGCTTCACCATGCATAATTTATCCCATGTAACAACTGCATACATTTGACTATTCAAATTTCAGCCATGTAACTACATCCTGTAATATTAACTCATCCTGAACAAAGACTCGTTAGAGCAAGCTTCCATAAGCCACATGCCCTTGAAATCAACAGTAATAAAGGTTTCTGCATGAAGAAGATCACTTAATTCAGTAATCACCAAAAGGGACAATAAGCCTACTGTAAAGTTTAAATTCCTTTGAACAGCAGCTGTCAAAACCAAACCAGACCGAACATGATACGAAGGTCAGGACTTACGTGTACTGACAGAACTATCTTTGCTATGGCTGTGACTGGCTTAAGTACTTTGCTGAAGCAAAGTTTAATCAAGGTCTCAAGTTAGTGCCATTTACAGGACATTACAAATGCTATAATTAAGGCAAAATGGACATCCCCTCATGCTGGAAAAATATGCTGCCAAAATCTGAAATCAATTAAGACAGGGCTATGTTAATACAGGATTTATTCATTCTGTTTTAGAAAGCCATAATGCAGCTCAAATTCCAGCAAGCGCAGCTTGTTAAGGACCAAGCTGAAGCTCTGCATGACCCTTAAGTCTACTAAATACTTCAAGACCTCTTATGCTACAAATTTCCTTTTGTACTTGACCATGAATTAAAGTAAACCTTACACCTGTGGGATTTCTCCTTTCAATAATACCAGATTATTTATGTATTTATTTTAAGGAAGGATGTCTCAAATAGCTATTACTTTTGAACTTCTGTTTTTGCAATGGTGGAGATCAGGTAATTTGTTTGCATCCCATAAGCAAGCATGGTGGCTTTAAAAAAAAAAAAAAAGGCTTTGCAAAACTATTAAATGTACAAGATCAGTTTAACTGCTACACCAAAGCTATCGACCAAGGACTGTTACCTGTTTCTTTACTAAATGAGAGAAACCATAACCATGTCAATAAAACTGCTCTTCCAGACGCTGTCAAAGTTCATCACCTAAAGTTATGACTAAATTATTCAGGAAGCTGTTTGAACAGCAACATACAAATTCATTTTTAAGTGGTTCAGGGCTGAAAACACACCAACCTTTCGGACTTGAAACAATTTCCCATCACTGCACAGTTCACAGAAACGAGGAAGCAGCAGGTGCTCAACTGTTGTTCTGCTCAACATAGAAGCCATTTTACAGATTATCTAGAAATCAAGAGAGGAATATGTGTAAGGAAAAGAAAAGTATAAAGCTTGTAAGCACAGCCAAACATTCCTCCTAAAAATTACCTTCAAGACAGCAACTACCATCAAATACATTTAACTGCTACTCATTATTCATACTGTTATACACCTGTTTGATGTTAAGCGCAACTACAGCTTTAAATTATTCTGTGCCTGATAAGCGTAACACTTCTGCATGCAATTCATTGTCTTTTTTATCCAGTTAAACACTTTCACTAAAACAGCTTCAAGATGTTTCACAATGTGGCAGACACTGGTATTTTGTACACAGAAGACAAAAGTTCCATTGCACTAGCCAGTACACAAAATCATAACCTTTAAGCATATTAGAACTACCTCAAGCTTAAGCACGCAAATAAGCTCCTTGGCTTTATAAGGACCCCTCATATACTTAAAAACAAGCACAGTCCCAGCTCTTTACACGCCTGTACAACACAATAAAATACAAGTTTGCCATGCAACATGAGAGAAAGTGAAGTGTAGAACAAATTAGTTACATATGTGACCTAATGCACTCCTTACAAGAATGATCCTCAGGAATGTTAGGAGTTACCATCACAGCAGAACTAAAGTTAGTAACATTCCAAATAACTTCGCTTTCTGTGAGGAACTGTCAATTTCAACTCCCACCACAAGCCTTGTTTCTGTTGTGAAAATCAGGTGCTTTGGATTGCATGTTTCCTTTCAGCTCCCACTTTCTGGGATAACTTGCTGCAATTCTTACATTTGCAAAAGCAAAAAGGAAGGAGCTCCTATGCACCTTTCTACTCAGCTGCTCTGCCTGTAGCACCAGGAATTTAACACAGAAGTATTGTAGGTTAACAGTACTCATATTTAGTCTTTCTACCTTCACAAAAATAAGCTTTATTCCTAGGAACGTTTGCCTTTGAAACAGAATGCCGAAGAACTACAGAAGACACCATTTAAGGACTTTCCAACAAATCTTCACACTCTTAAAATGCATCTGGTGCTCAGATGTCAGCCTGGAAAATTGCCTAAGCAATACCCAACTCCCAAATAAGGAAGAGGAAAATGTAGCTGGTAAAACTGATTTACAGGTCAAGTGTCAGATACCCATGATGAAATGTAATTACACACCAGCACTTTTCTGTGGAGTCAAGTGATTTCTTGAACGTGAAAAGGGCTTTTTATAAACACTTATGAATTAAGATCATGTCATCACTTCAACTTCTGCTCTACCAAGTTTCACAGTAATGCTTTAAATGTAAAGAAACTGTTTGAGAACATAATCTTAAGAATTTTAACAAGGCTGCCAAGAATCAATTGCATTTTAAAGCTATTTGGTGCTCAACACTACAAATGACTAAGAAACCTACATATTCAAGGCTTAACAGCTTAGCGTACTTGAGGTTAAACTGTATCACAACAGCAGGCTCTCAATTCCCAACACAACAACTAACAAATAGGGAAAGAATAAAACAAATCAAAATAGGAACGGTATAAAAATTTTAAGTTCAATGACTCATGTAAGGCTCTCAGGACACTAAGACTGAAAATACAATTCTGTTTTCTGGGCTTTATCCTCTCACACAGTTATTACATTCTAGGAGTTATATAATAGCATTGCTAAAAGACAGAGAACAAATGTGACCAAAAAAGAAGGCACAGCTACAAGTTGGGCAGAGAAGAGATTCAAAGCAGCCCTGTGGAGAAGGACTTGGGGGTGTTGGTCAATGAGAAAATGAGCATGAGCCAACTGCAGTGTGTGATCGCAGCCCAGAAAGCCAACCATATCCTGGGCTGCATCAAAAGGAGTGTGAACAGAAGGTCCAAGCAGGTGATCCTGCCCCTCTACTTTGTTCTCGTGAGACCTCACCTGGAGCATTGTGTGCAGTTCTGGTGTCCTCAACATAAAAAGGACATGGAACTGTTGGAACAAGTCCAGAGGAGGCCACAAGGATGATCAGGGGACTGGAGCTCCTCCCATATAAAGACAGATTGAGAAAGTTGGGGCTGTTCAGCCAGGAGAAGACAAGGCTGTGTGGAGACCTCACAGCAGCCTTCCAGTATATGAAGGCATCCTATATGGATGCTGGGGATGGACTATTCATTAGGGACTGTAGTGACAGGACAAGGGGGGGATGGGTTCAAACTGAAACAGGAGAGGTTTAGATTGGAGATAAGGAAGAAGCTCTTTACTGTAAAGGTGGTGAGGCACTGGAATGGGTTGCCCAGGGAGGTTGTGAATGTTCCATCCCTGGCAGTGTTCAAGGCCAGGTTGGACAGAGACTTGGGTGACATGGTTTAGTGTGGGGTGTCCCTGCCCATGGCAGGGGGGCTGGAACTAGAGGATCTTAAGGTCTTTTCCAACCCTAACTATTCTATAATTTTATGCAACAAAAGAAAGAAAAAAGTAAAAGATGTAAGATTTCTTCCAAATTTACTTACATTCACAGCTTCCACCTTGTACTCATCATCACTGTCAGGAGCAGAGAGGTCCAACAGAATTGGACACACCTTATTTTCAATGTCACTCTGAGCAACAAGATCTTGTTCTAGCAGCATAAGCAGTGCTTCTTGACCTGCCTTTCTAACCTATTATCATGAGCAAACAAACATACATCACTATGAATACATTGGTGCAAAAAATCACAAAAAGCATGTTTTTAATGAACATGCAGATACAACTTAAAAGAAATAAACCACAAACAGAAAAAGTTCTCAGTTTTTACTTCATAAGAAATCAGTAATAAATGCTACAGTTTAATATAGTCATTAGGTGACATTTCATCAAATTCTGAGGAGAATCCAAAAAGGCAAAGACAGGATTTTTCAGTCATGCCTCCTGTAACAGACTGCATCAATATGCTGCTAGGCAACTCCTGTAAGTTTCCCATTATCTGCTATAAAACCACCCCTCAGACCTCCCCAGCAGTGTGCGGAACCAAAACATAAAGCTCTACATAAAAGCTGGGTACCAATCAACATGGAATTTCCTATTATCTCTTCCTCATGCTTTAAATTCGTTTAGCCACACAGATTTTTTCCAATGATTAAACTCATATGGTCTGGTTTTCCTACCTGATTGTTAACATCTGTGAGGTATCTCACTACTATGGGCATAAGGTATTCAAAAAATGCTGTTGGGAATTTTGGTCGATTTTCTTGCAGAAAAATGGCAATAGGAGGTATTTGTTCCATCAGCTCTGTACGTACAGTCGGCTCTAGTAATAAAAAGAGAGTCAAAATAACATCAGTAAGTGTGAAATTAAGATCAAGTATCTTAAGAAAAAAAATGTAGCTTTTTTTGTCCAATGCTTTCACAGCAGAGGAAAATTAAAATATTCAAAGAAATATCACCACTGAGATTGCCTGTTCTTAAAGGAAAACTGAGTAAAACAGAACAGGCTTACCTATATCACAGTCCAGAGACTTGGGATCCCAAATAAATCAAAACAAATGAGAGTATGTGCTAGAAAAACCAATCACCATGAATGTATGCACATGAAGTATTAAAACACACAACTGTACTGGACTACATACACCACACATTCGGGGTAATTAACGCCTTGAAAAATATTACTTTGGGCCCTATACTAAGTAGGAGCCTTCGTTTACACAGCCACCATGCAGAATGCTTCAAAACAGAAGGACAGAAAAAATATGGACCGATATCGCTGTGATATGATTTAGTTTCTTCTTTCAAAAAAGAAAAAGTTATTGCCATCTATACTTCAGCTAATGTAAAATAAGATGATGATGATAATAGTAACAACAACTTTCAAACCTGCATCTTCAGAGAGCCTGACCACTATTTCCATTACAGTCAGGAAGTCTTCTTCATTACTACTGAAATCTCGAAAGACATCCAAAAGACCTCTGGCAATAATCTGCCTGTGAAGGTAACAACATATTAATTGTTTTAATATCCTGCCAATGACACATAGATGTGATGTGAGGGGAACTTATCAAATGCAAATGGGCACCATAAAGACGACCAAGCTCTTCTCTGAGCATTCAGATATACCAATTATAAAGTTTCCCCATGTCCCAACATAAATATGGAATCGAGAGATCTTACTCGGATAACCAAGAATGAAACCCCCTTTTTATGGAAAGGCTACACAAAAGTTATTGGAACAAGTAATATTAGGCACGTGCTTAGGAGAACAACAGAAGTAGTGACACTAACATCCATGATGCTATCAGTCAGTTATCATCAAGTTTACCTGTTAAATATGTTATCGCTGAAGGCATATTTTTCTAGACGAGCCAGTGGAGTTAAGTTGTCCTGGCCAGGAATATCCAAGAATGCAGTTATCCTCATGCTATCACAGTCTGGCCCATAATCTTCAAACCCAACTTGAAAGACAAGGAGAGTAACCAAAAGACAATAAAAATAAATCCAAGAGTCATCAAGAAATGTAAAATACATTACACTGATAATTATTTCTTTTTAGAACTAGTCTTCAAAGGCAAAGTATCTGCACATCACTGGAAACAGCCTACAAAATACATACTCTTAGGTGGCTCTACTTAACCAAGTCAAGAACAACACTTCCACACAGACTTGTAAGTTCAAGCTTTAAAATTTAGTTCAACTGTCAAAATCTTCAGCTTTTTACTTCATAATCTGAATGGACTAACCACAGTTAATAGGGCTCAGCTGACAAAACCACATGACACAAACTGACCAACACATTCAAAATGAAAGTCCTATTAAAGGAAACTGAAATGTTAACAATGACAAAAAATCCCAAAGTGTATTGCTTTAAAACAGCAAACCCTTGGGTCTGTTTCAAAGTTTCTGGGATACCTTTTTTTCACTGTAGTTCCTGGGTCCCATGTATCTAAATCAGACTGGTTGCTTTGGAAAAAAAACAACAGCAGCTTTGCCTTACTTGTGAATATTCTGGGAGCTTTCTACTGCAGACCGACCAACTACAAACTTCCCATGTAAGCCTCCTCTTTTGGAAGAGGAAAAAAACCTCTTTTTTGTATTTGCAGCTTCAGATCTGACAATGAACTTTGGCTTTAAACTACATTATTATTCATTGTAAAACACTTTTTACATAAAAAGACATCTCTATTACTGAGAGGTACCTGGCCTCAGCTTTTTCCCCTACAGAAAAATTTCCTATCTCACATACAAAACTCTGCTTTCCAATTACTTAGCATGAGCCAAAACAGTCTCAGAAACACAGCTTATTTAAAGAAATCACCTGAACATATTTACAGCAAAATGTTATACCTGGATAAAGCAGATTGGTTTAAGCAAGCGAGTCTCCAAGGACTAGGAGATTGATTAAAAGACTACAATTCTCAATTCTGCTGTTCTTGCAGACATGCTGTGAACAACAAGTTCGAAAGGATGCAAATAGAAGAAAACTGTGGGACTAGAGTAAACGTTCACATTTCAATTGCTCACATACATGCTACAAGTGAACCCACAGCTACAGGATCAGAAACATGCCAATTATTCATGGCTTTTTATGATTAATACACATTGTAGTGGCCCCCTTATTTACATTCAAATGGTCATTATTATTTCTAGTGACTACTATTTAGATAGTTTTAAGATCTGTCAGGTTCAAAACATTTATGTCCACAAGTGTATATAATTTCATCACACAGATCTATCTGGAACTGATTTGTCCATATGCTCTAGGGCACGTTTTCCCACCGACCGCAGTATCTCAAGATACATCCAGCACTTGCTGCTTCAAAGGAAGCCCGCTGAAAGCACTTATACCATGGACACAGGAGTGTGAATTTCCTCTATGAGGCTGCCACGAACTCTCCATATTCAAACCCAACTCTGACCATCCTTGTATCTATGCAACTGTAATATGTATATATGTATTTGAAAATCCACACAGGTTGGACACTCTTTCACTAGCCGATTTTTGAGGCTAGCCATATGTTATACACAGAACCATTTATTAGGGCTAATAAAAATAAATATACTTTCCATTAACTTTCTTTAGTGCCCATCTGTTCTTGAATTAAGAAGGAGGTTTAAAACTGTAGACTCTTACAAGTTCACTTCAAATATTTCAGACTTCCTACCAGACTTCCTATTCAAACAGTGAAGTAAACTCTGACTACAATACCCTACCTGAGACTAATTTCATAAACACAATGGACATGCTTTCATTTACTGGAGTGGTTCTAATACTCATTTAGATTAGCTAAGCACACACTAGTGCTTCTTAGACCAGAGGGAAAACAGAACAACTATTTATGCTCAGAATCAGGAGAGATAAATACCTGACATTTTTTCCCCCCCTCACACTCTCAGGACATGTAAGTAACAGTCATGGCAGAATCCATTTTGTCCTCTCTCAAGAATTTTATCTTTCCATGCACAAAATAAGCAGCCATAAGTGCTCACAAGTGTCAGAATGCACTGGAGTACTAGAAAGTAAATAACATAAATAATGAACCAGTATTTCTTATCTAACATTCCTTCATAGGCAAACCAAACATCAAGTATTTTTGCTTCTAACATCATCAAACGAGCAAGCTTGAAACCTGCCCACCTATAAACGAGAATAAAAGTGACAGTATTCACAGCTGAGCTGGAGCTCACCATGCTTTAGTTTGACCTACACTCAAAAGCTACTTAAATCCTATGACCATGCAGGTGTTTCTTACAGGTTCTAACTATGCAATTCAACACCATTAGCTACTATCACTACCCACTTTTCACAATACAAAACAGTAAATACTAGCACAGAGTGCTATGCTATGATTTTATGCACTCAAGGAGGCTATTTTCTGTTCCACTGTTTCTAGAAGGAACAGTGATTTTTAAAATACATTTCTTTCTTGTACAGAGGGTGTAATTAAGTTAGTTATTTTTGCAGGGGATCCAGTGTCTCACCTTACAAAAGGCAAGTTTCAAACTGCACTCAATTCATTTAGGCAGATTTTACTTCTGCTCTTCCCTATATTCAGATGAATCTACCAGACTCTCCTTTTGTTCCAATGGAATTGATCTTCAATGTGCATTACACTATTTCAGCAGTGTAGTTAGGGAAGTAAAAATCCAGTTCCAGTGATTTATTTCACTGAGATTTTCCTAAAAAGCATCATGAACTCTTTACTAAACTGGTCACCAGATTAGCATGGGACATCCGAGTTCTGCTGTAACGCAGCAGAAGGCAGCTTTCAATACCATAACTCTTAACTACATTGTCAAAATAATGACCTTAATCAAAGAATACCTTTTAAGCCATAAAAGAAATTTCAATAATGTTCTCAAATGTACATTTATAGTGCTCATCCTGAAACTGATAGTTTCTTTTCACAAACTTTAAGTGACCCATATAAAAAGTTTATTAATTACCGCTTATGGCAAAGTTTTCTTCATCTAAATGTTATTAACTTAATGACTTGAACTAGTTTTGCCTACTAGCACTGAATTTCTCAATCAACTTACCACACAACTGATTACTAATAGAGGAAAAACACTTCAGTCAGCATGATGGTCACCCCTGGTTCAAGGTCAACGCATAACAGAACACTACAGAAAGGCTGCATTTATTTCCACTGCTTGCACTTTACTCACTCAGCAAATAGAACTAAAGTGACACACTAGTTGTGGTTTGGGATTCTTACTACAGAGAGAGGAAAATTGCAGAGGTCACTTGGAGCCATTCAGAAAGACTCAATTAAAATTGCTGATCATTAGCATTATCAAGAGCTTTGCTTGAGATGTTTTGGGTTTGGGGTTTTTTTGTGGTTTTTGGTTCTTTTTTGTTTTTATTTAGGGCAGAGGGAAAAGATATTTTCAACTCTTAAGTAAGGGACTACAGCAACAACTGTTGCAGCCCTACTACTAGAGAACTCACTGAAAAATAGGATGTAAATCAGCATAAGCACATTGAAATGTGTAAGTGACCTCCTCACTTCAATCTGTTCAACAGGCACATTTTTTGTCATTGTCCTGGGTTCAGTCAATTTTTAGCTCTTAGTAGCTGATGCAGTTTTGTGTTTTGACTTTCAGCCTGGGAACACAGCTGATAACACCAGTGTTTTTAGTTGTCGACAAGTAATGTTTATTCTGACCAAGGACTTTCCGAGTCTCATGCTCTGCCAGGGAGGAGGGGAGGCCAGGGGCAAGCAGGGACAGGACACCTGACCCAAGCTAGCCAAAGAGGTATTCCATACCACAGCACAGTCATGCCCAGGGAGGTAATGGGAAGTCACCTGGCAGGACACACACTTCCCGGTCGGGCTTGTTTTCGGCAGGTGGTATCGTACTTTCTTCCGTTGTTATCTTCTTATCACCATTATTATTATTGGTGGTAGCAGCAGTGATTTGTGTTATACCTTAGTTACTGGGCTGTTCTTATCTCAACCCATGGGAGTTACATTCATTCTGCTCC
>NDXB01002382.1:144175-171521 GCA_002631895.1 Agapornis roseicollis | reverse complement strand
GGGGGGAGTAGAAACTGGGTTTAAACCATGACAGTCATCTAAGGTCATGACTTCTTACAAACTACTTACTGCAGTAAGCAAATGTAAGAAATAATCTACAGCACCTCCTTTAAGCATTTTTTTAGTGCTAAATCCCTCTGTGTTAGTGTACGTCAAGTACTATTGCACACTTACAGTTTTTAATTTCTAGATTTTCAGACATATAACTGCATTAAAGATGCATTTTATGTAGTTTTAAATTCATTAAGACCCACAGTTTATCTGTATAAGAAAAATGCTTACTGTATTTTCAATACAACCATAAAGTGAATCAAGAACTCTCATGTACACAATCTCATCATTTATATAACACTTGCATACCAGAAGATACCAAACTTCTCTTGCTGAAACTTAATCAAAATACAAACAACACTTTTTTTCCTGCTACCAACTAACAAAATGCAGAAACCTCAAAGATTGAACACAACACGTAAGAGCAGCAACTAACAAAATCTCACAGAACAGCCTGGCTGCCAAGCCAATATCCCTGCACATCCTTCCAGTGGAATACTTTGGATCTCATTTGTATTTTAACGCTTCCCCTTATGTTTTTGAATACCCCTACTTTTCCTAAAACAGACTATTCATGCTAGGTTGGGGGAATCCATCTGTTACACGTTTTCAGGTACTATTATACAATAATTTTCATATGGTAAACAGTCTCTCACAAGAAACAAATTCAAGTACCAACTTAAACAGAAAAGTCAATCCAGCATCCAGGGCACCAAAACGAAACCCCAGCCAGCCAGCTGCTTCCCGAAGCAGTACAAATCCATAGAATTATTAGTCACAGATTCATTTCCTAAAGTCATGGCTCTTGCCAAGCTGTCTAACATGTGGCCAGCTCTACTCCTGTAACACAACTCTGAACTACACCGGCTCAACGTAGTGTCTGCGACTTTAATTAAACCCAGCGCCGTGTCAGCCAGCCAAGCGCACACAACGGAGCGGTTTCTTTTCTTCCCGCTTCCAAGGTGCGCACGGAGTCCTCCCCCCGGGTCCTGACGAGCGCCTGTGCCGCAAAGATGCGGGAACTGCAAAACTCACGGCGTCCTCAGCAGCCTCTCCAGCAGTTAGCAGCGTCACCCGCTCGAGCCACCACAGCTCAGAAATCCTTCGACTGCTCTGGGCTCATTTCCACCGACAACAACAACGGAGCTAACCCCCTGAACCACGGCCGGCCGGGGCGTTTTCCTTCCCCAGAGATCCACTACGGGCATTGCTAGAGATGTTGTTTGCATCGAATCCAGCACTTCAGCGGCCATGTGAGGCAGAGGGACTGGGCTCTCGGAAGGCCACGGGACAACAACTGCCCCCCAGAACCCCGCTTTAAGAGGCCGCCCACCCATCAGCCAGCGCCTGGGGGCTTGTGAAACGCACCAGGTGAGACGGGAGCCTGCAGCCGAGGGAGGGAGCGAGCCCACTTCTCCTGTCAGCACCGCGCTCCTACGAGCGCACTCGGACACTCCGAACTCTTAAACCCGAGCACCCTGTAAGCCCTCGCCAGAATAAACAGGCTCAAAAATCCTCCCTTCACCCTAACCTGAATAAAAGCGCGGAAAGAGAGCGACGGAAGGACTCCGGGATGGGAGAGCGGGGAAGGGCCTAAAGAGCAGAAAAATAAAAACCAGTTACTCACAATCATCTAAGTCATCCTGCAAATCCACAAAATACAAAGGGACCCCTATAAACAAAAACAGAAGAGAGATACCAGGGTGTTGATTTCAGAAGACTACGGCGAGGAACGGCGGCAGCCTGAGGCGAAGCGCCCCAGCATCCCCGCCGGACAGCCCCACTTACCAGCCATCTTGGAATGGGCATGGGCGAGGAAGAGGAGGGGAGCGGGAGGGCAAAGGGAGGAGCCGCCGGGACTTCCTGCCTGCGGGTCAGCCCCCGCGCAGCCGGAACGGGACCGCTCCAACCCGCGGCGGCAGCAAGGGAGCGAATCGCCCCTCAGGACCCGGCCTCGCCTCCTCACAGGGAGGAACAGCGCGGCGGCCACGGGCGGGGGCGCGGTCAGGTGACGCCGGCGGGCTACCCAAGATGGCGTCGCGTCCGCGCAGCTCTGCGGAGGAAGGTTGGCCGGTAACCACGGTGTGAGGGAGGCGGGGGGCTGCCCCCGCGGTACGCGCGCCCCGGAGAGGGCTATGGTCTCTCTGGGCTGTGTCTTCGGTGCTTGTTAAAGGGACAGATTGTGCGGCCATGGCTCTGAGGGAACTGAAAGTTTGCCTTCTGGGGGTAAGTGCTGCGCGGCCGGCTCTCCGCGGGCCGGGGGCGGCGGCAGGGAGGGGGTCTGCTGAGGGGCTGGCTTAGAAAGCTTTCTGGAGGGGTGGAGAGCCTCTGGTGTAAGCCTGGAGAGGCTCTGAGCGGGGGGTCATTTTCTTGGGTGAAGGGTGGGCCTCGCTGCCGTTGTAGCTGCTGGTGCGCCTCGGTTGTGGGGCCGCGTCCCGCTGAGGAGAGCGGGCGGCCGGAAGGGCCTTCCCCTGCAAAGTGTAAGCGTTCTCCGGGGGTAAATATCGCTATTGGTTTTAGATCTTTTGCTTTATGAAAAAGGAGAGAGGGAGCAGGGGCACCCAGTGTGTGCTTCCCTCTTCTCCGTAAGCTGTTTTTGGCTTGCAATTCACTAAATAAATAAATAAAGGTACCTGAAATCGAACTCGAGGGGGATGGGCCTGAACTTACTTTCTTAAACGACGTATGTAGGCTTTGAAAGTATCTGAAGCGTTGCAGGTGGTGGAAGAAGGAGACATTAAACAAACAGAGGTAGACGTTTAGAAGAAGTTAAGGCTATAAAGCTGTGGTGTTGGTTTGGTTTGGCTTGGTCTGAGGGCTTCACTGGAGAGCCTCATGTTGAATAGGTGCAGTTGTCCCCACCTGTATCTAAATCCTGAGTTGTACATGCTAGCAGACTTGTTTTCTGCTTCTAAGTGGACACACTGCACTTAAGGGGGGGAAAAAAAATGAGTGTTTCTGTTCTCCTTTTGTTATGAAAGCATTTGAGATAACTGCAAGCTACTGTTCACATTCACCTGACCTCAGAAACCTTTCCTCACATAAGAAGAGGAGAATAAGCACCCAGGAAAACTAACTGGTCGTTGAAATCCTGTAGTCAGGAACTGCATCAGTGTTCCGAGATAAGAAGCTTTTATGTGAGAGGAAATTAGCTTGAAAATATAAACACAGCCATGCATGCTGTACCCAAATTTGCGACAACATGCAGAAGAGTCAAGAAAATGCATGAATAGTGTAAAATTTTATTTTCAATTAAGCAGTTTCTCAGGGTTTTTTCTCTTTAATACTGACTCTTGAAATGTAAAATAAAACATTTGTCTTCACTTTTCTTCATTTAATGACCATTTGAAATGTCCAGCTGCTATTGAGAACAGTCTTGCTGCTAGTAGTTGAGTTCCTTTACTCCTAAAGGTGCCTTTCAACCATGAAGTCAGTGGTGCAAATACATACATGACCCAGAATTTTCATGTTGCGTTTCCTCTTTTGCCAGTTACAGCTCTGGGAATTCCATTAGATACATGCTTCAGGTGTGTCACAGAAGAAATTTCAAGTCTTTCATTAAGCAGGGTGGGACAGCGTTAGTCAGAGGTTGAAATGTGTGTGTCACTCTTGTATAACTTAATGCGCTCCATTGGCTTGAAAAAATAGAATGCCATACTCAGTTGCTGTCTGTTTTACTAAAAGTCGTAGATGGTCTTTCTCTGTTCTTGTTCAAATGCGCTCTGTGCATAGCTTTGGAAAAAACAGAACTTGAATAAATGCTAATAAGCATGAATGCAGATTTTATAGTCCTTCATAAAAATATCTTAACAATCTTGTTTAGAAAGCTAACTTATCAGAGACCTGTCATTTCTACTAAATTCATGTAGTATCTCAGGTAGTTCAGAATATAACTTCTCAGAGATTCTCTGGTAACATATGATTCATGTACAGTGTACTGCAGGATCTGAGGACAAAAGAAACATCTGGGTATAGTAACTAATGTCTCTTTCAACTGTTTCTTTCTTCTTTTAGGATACTGGTGTGGGCAAGTCCAGTATTGTGTGGAGATTTGTAGAAGATAGCTTTGATCCCAACATCAACCCAACAATAGGGTAGGAAACTAAGTAAAAGTGATTTATTTAAGACTAAAACCAATCAGTGATCTCCTGAATAGATCACTTGATTCTCCATTGTGGCAGCTAAATGTGGTAATAAACATGACTGCAGCTTTCATTATTCATGAGCTACCTTAGGAAATATAGAAGTGTCTGCAGCACTCCTATAACTCCATTTTCATTTGTGAGATCTGCACCCATTTTGTATTCTTAATCTGAAATAGCAAACTCATGCTAGAGATCCTGGGTTCTGAATAAATGGTGCTTCTGTTAAAGGAATAATGTGCTTTTCTCATTCACTACTCTTAAGTTTTGGAGGCAATTATGTGACTACATGATTTTATTTTTAAGGGTTTTTTTTTTTAATTATATTAAAGGGCAAGTCTGTTTTGAAGGTAGTTAGCATACTAATTCAGGCTGTCGTTCTCTTAATGAATTAGCTGTAATTTTACACATCTATATGCAATACACAGGTGTAAGTAACTGATGAAATTGTTCATGTAATTGGTCTCACAGGTAAGGATGTTTAAAAGTTGAGCCTCAGAATAGCAACATTAATGAGCTCAAATCTTCAAATGCATAGAAGGAGGGCCAGACACCAGGAATTCTTGGAGTGGTTGGATGTTTTTATTTCCTTTGCTGTTTTTTTTGCTTTGAAAGTGTCTTATGGGCTGCTTTTCTTGGTAGCAATTCCTTACTTTACAGGAGGACATGACTTCACTTGATGCTGAGAAGTGTGTGGGGGGGGATGTCAGTGCAACTTCCTGTCTCAGGTGATACACAGGCTGTACTGCTTTGACCAAGAAAGATGCTGCTGATAAAAGTCAGCAGTATCTCATCCTGTCCTTCTGAAAAGAAAACCAAACAACCCAAACATGGTGCTGCTGGTCTTCCTCTCTCTCTCCCTCCCCGTTTCCCCTTATGCCCCCAACTTTTTTTTTGCCTCTATCTTTTTTGCATTTAAATACTGGTAGTGAACAGCACGGTACTCTGTAGGAAGTATGCTTTTTAAAATAAATTTCCCTGTTAACAAAGGTAGCTTTGCAATGAATTTCAAGTCTTGCTGTCTTCCCTCTGAAGTCTGTTTCTTTCAATCTGGTAGTCTTCTCACTGTGTGCTGTGTTGGTTGATTTCTTTTCTCTTTTCTTCTTCTTTCTCCTCCCTCCAGTGTAGCACCTATCTGGAAGCAGGAACAAAAAGGGATCGCAGGCACATGTCTTCCCAGGGGAATGTCTGTAACAGATATTATGTAGTAACTTAAGGTGCTGTTAGAAGATGCTGGCTATTGTGCTAATGAGGCTAATGTGCAGAAGAGAATTTGTCTTCATGAGTTTAATGACAGCACTGGGATTAGTACACTTTCTTGAAATGACAGACTTAAAATGTATCTTTTAGCTGACTTAACACAATCATTCATTGGCCTGAGGTTTTGGTATCTCAGTAGTTTGCCGTAGTAGTATAAATGAACCAAAACTTGTCTAAATGGCAGGGATGCAGTCCCAAAATTTTAAGCAAATTAATTTTGTAACTTTTTAGACCTTGTTTTAGGAGGGGGAAAGAACAAACTAAGAATTAGAGGAGTTTCGATCATCCTAAAACTAAAGCTGAGAACCTTCCTATGTTTACTCCTGTGGTTTTGAGTTCATGAGATACAATCTTGTTTCCTGTCCCTTTCCCATTCCTCTTAGTATTATTTGAGCGATCATACTTTATCATGACTGTTCATCATTCAGGTTCAAATACAGGCAGCTGTAGAAATCCTGTTCAGAATTCTGCAACTTTTGTCTTCTCAGGATGCTGAGGACATATTCTGCTTTGCTTGACCAGCATATGTCTGATATACACCTGACCAACATATATCAGGCATTGCAGAATATCTAGTCTTTCATTATAGCATCAAAAGGAATTATGAATGAGTATAAAACTACTTCAGGTGCATCTTGTTCAAGCAGTTATAGTGCTTACTTAACTGGTAGAAGCAGCTGGGAAACTTAGTTTTCTTACTAGAAGTGGTTGAGTATAGCTGTAATTTGGAGGGCTTTGTTGACCCAAAAGTGGTTTGTCTTAAGCTGATTTTCTTGGATTTTTTGGGGGTTTTGGGTTTGTTTTTTTTTTTTTACTGACATCTGTCCCAATGAAAGTTTCCATTTGTCAAAGAATTTCAAGAAGTATTCAGCCTCTGTTGTCAGCTACCATTTGGGATGTGTAGTTGTGATNTTTAGTTTGATTTTCTTTGTTTTTTTTGGGTTTTTGGGTTTTTTTTTTTTTTTTTTTTTGACATCTGTCCCAATGAAAGTTTCCATTTGTCAAAGAATTTCAAGAAGTATTCAGCCTCTGTTGTCAGCTACCATTTGGGATGTGTAGTTGTGATGTAAATTAAAGCAACACAGCTGTTCAGTTCAAATTGACTGTACAGGAATGTTTTGGTTTATAGAACCAAGTAAGGTAATTTCAGAGAGAATCTATGATTTAGGGAGCTGTTTCTATGTTGGCTAGAGAATTCAGAATTGATGCTTAATTTGTAGCAGTCTTAAGGAAGTGAAAGTCTTTTTGTGGTTTGCAGCAGATACTCCTATCACTTTATTTCTTGTTACTCTCTGCTAAAATACATAATCTAATTAACTGTATTAATACTGAAATGTATTGCAGTTAGACTCTTCTTGGTGATGCTGCAACCTTTTATTTGGCCTCTTAAAAGAATAATAAGCTTTGGAGACTGAGATACTATTTGGCAAACTATCTGAGCTTGAGGAATGGAGAGGAGGTTACCTCGTAGTAGCTGAAAGCGTTGTGTAATTGCTCCCTTTGCTTTTTAAAAATGTAGATGGCTGTTCTGTCCTCCTACAGCACAGAAACATATCCAAAGACTCCAATTACAGTAAATACAGAAGTGTCACAAACATCATTAAAATCTGTGCCCTGGTGGTACTTAAGATCCAAGACTGAAGTTTGGAGTCAGGTGTTTTGTGTTGTTGATCATGCTGAGAGACTCCTGCTGTCTGATCTACAATAAGCGTAGTGTACTGTAGGAAGCTCCAGCATGGGCAATCACCTGCATTCTGTCCAGAACTGACAGTAGAACAAGTTTGGGAACCTTCAGTATTGTCAAGTGACAGGAATTAAGCATGCAAAGGGTATTGAGTAGGATCTCACAATCTTAAAATTATCATGGCATCTATAGTTCTTATTCAACAAGGGTTTGAATTCAGTGTGTGGCTTCTATAGTAAAAAATGTGCCTACAGTTAACAGAGCAAAGAACTCCCCCTTGTAAAAGAATACGTCCCAGAATTCCTGTTCCTGTGGAGAACAGAGTGATTCATGTAAAGTAGATCAAGTAAAACACGAGTACTTTACAGTGTTTTTCAATATGTTCCTGTAAAACAGCTAGAAGTTGGGTGGGGGCAGCTGGAGCATAGGAATAAGTGAGTGTGAGGGATTGTCTTCTGAAGTGCATAAGCCTCTGCAGGCAGAAGCATAAAAGAGCAGGTTTTGGGAGCTGTGCAGAGTGCAGAAAACAAGCAACTTGCTCATTATTGACTTTTCTCTCCTTAGCACCTACCTATAGTGATATGAATCTTCTTTATCTTATTCCCAAGTATGGACTTGCCAGCATTTATCTGAATGTTAGGACAGAGATAGAAAAAGCTGATACAAAGGGGAAGGATTAATCTCTTTCCCTCTGGAAGTTTCTGACACATGCTTAAGTGATTTGCTGTGGCAATTCCTCCATTTAGGAAGAGTGCTGTTAAAAAAGCCGACCTTCCTGGGTTTTTTTTTGGCTATACATCTTTCAATTTTATCAAAAGCTTATGAACAATAAAAGCGTAAAATTTGCATTTATGTTCCTTTTGTTTTCTTAGTTGAATTCCATCCTCTGAAGCCCTTTGCCTCATTAATTTCAGCCTTTATGTATGAAAATCTGTATCAGTTTTGTGTGTATGTGTGTGAGAAGCACTTTTATTGGGATGCAGACCTTTTTGAAAGTTTATGGTGGTGATGTTCAAAGAGCATGATTATATTCTGAAAAGCATAAGCTGTAATTTTTTTCCAGAGCCTCATTTATGACCAAGACTGTACAGTATCAAAATGAGCTGCATAAATTCCTAATTTGGGATACAGCTGGACAGGAGCGGGTGAGTAGAATCAATATCTGTGCTGATAGTTCTGGCTAGAGTTTGGGTCGCTTTTCAGCCCTGCCCTTGAAAGTCACAATGTGATCTGGTTTTATGAACATGTCCTAGAATGTTTGTTTCTAGGCAGGTTTCTGCGTGTAAATGTTTTTATTTTTCATTTTTGGTACGGTTAAAGGACAGAGTTAAGGGTGATTACCTAAGAGGAGCATATAAAAACAAAAGATTGGATATAGATTCACTAAGAGAGCCATTTCAAAAGAAAACAGGGTAGAAAGGGAGCCAGCAGCTGTCTCTAGCACCTTTTCTAGTTGAGTTTTAAACATTCAGCTGGAGTTACTTTGCAGCCAGTGCATCTGGCAGCGTGAGAATCAAAGTGAAATGAATAATTGTGTTTCATAGTATGAGTAAGGCTCCACTTCTGGGAAAACCTACAACTGCTAACACGTTGTTAGCTTCAGTGTTCAGGTTATTAATGTGAGTAAGGTATGGGCTTAGGCTTTAAAAAGCAATGTTTCAAGCAGTGTTATAGGTAATAATTGATCTTCTATTATTTTATAAAGTTTTCTCTCAAGTCTGGTAATGTTAGAAGCTGTGTTAAGAAATCTGTTTTGATGTTTTGATCTCTGCACCATGTGTAATTCTGAGGGGAAGCAACAGAAACTTTCAAGCAAATGACTAGTCAAATGAAATCAATTCATTAGTTTGCATGATTTTCACTTAGAATTTAAAAGGAAAACTTTGCTAGTGCACTTGCTTGTTTATGGATTCCTAGTAACAGTGGTAGAAAACATAGTCGCTGTATTAAGAACGCTGTCTTGCAAATTCTTGACTGGTAGCTATCAGCAATTATCAGTCACTCATGATGAGTTTATTTGGGATGACAGTGAGCTGTAACAAAGATACATACCAGAGCTGTCCCCCATAAGAGTCAGTTTGATAGGTTGGGTTATTATTTGAGTATAATAGCTAGAAAATGCAGCTGTACTATTTTTCAGGATTGGCTCTAGAAAGTAACTGAAGTATATTTGTATTGCATTTCAGTGTCCTAGATTTTGAATGACAGTTTATTTCCATCCAGCAGCACTGTATAAAGCAAATCTCTGTTGCCAGGGATATGTCCAATAGTATCCATGTTACTAGAAATACCCAAGTTCTTCCATTCCCAGCACTCACTCAGCATTTCTGTGGATAGTTTGTCTTCAGTGAACATCCTAGCCCATTTGGAAACGTTAATGCTGGCATGTGAGTCTACTGAGTGGTAGAATATGACTTCTGAGAGACTGGTACTCTTAAATTGAAAGCTTTATGAACATGCCTGTCACAACTTGGCAAGAAACTTTCAGTGCATATTAGCATTCCATCCTGTTCACTTTAGCTGTGTTTGCAAGCCATGGGAGAACACTGTTATTTGGAGTCAGCACACTATAATCAGAGTAAGCATCTCTGCACATGACCATGATGTTCCTTGTATTTGTTCTTAGACTTTGAATGATACCTCTTTAATTTCCTTCCATACAAGTTGTGTGGTATCTTTCTTGAAATAAAACCAGGAAAGGTGCCTTACCTGGTCTCTGACCTGTGTGAGCTGTGGTATGTGATGCTTATGTTCCACACCTGAGAAAAGTCACTGTGAGGCCACAATATAGCCAAAGAAACCAATGAAATGGGAGCAAGAATACTTACTTAGAATTTATGTCAGTATCTGCATAGATGTTTCTTTCTTCAAAACAGAACAGCACTGTCACTTGCTGCTAGTCACGTGCCTTTCCCTGAAATCCATAGTAGAGTTAAATCTGACAATGAATTATGGAAGGGATTTCTTCCATGATATCTGGAATACCATAAATGTCCACACTATTATTGGAACTAAAATGTGTCTGCTGAGCTATGATACTTAATGCACAGAATTTGTAGTCCTGGCTTCTTGAGGAGCATTTGCTGTTTTCCACTTCAGAAGCCCAGGAGTGAATACTTCTGTGCTGCACTGGGCAATCCCATGTTCTAAGTGACTTCAGGGAGTGGTGGGCCTGCTTCACTCCAGAGGCAGAAATGTGCACTAACTCACTTCACACCGCTCATTGAGCAGCCTTATTTCTTCTCTCATTTCTTCTACACAGTGTATAGTTGATAGGTGATGACTTGTAGCAGATCACTTAGAGCTGTCAGATTTTTTGCCTTCTTACCTTGCGATTGAGTTTCTCTGGATAATTATGTCTCAATAATTCTGTCAAAACCCAAATTGGAGGCTGGATGGTAAGCTGAAGTCTTTGGAAAAATAGCAAAAGGAAAATTCGGTGTTTCTGGTGACATCTGTTTTGTTAATGTATTTTATCTGCCGGCTGCCCTTAGGTGGAAAAAAGTATCTAAGTGTTAGCAGTCAGGAAATGAGAGTAATACAAAATCAGCAAGTGAAAGTTGGTTTATTCCCAATGTAAATAGTCAAATAATCAAAAAGCCAGGTTGTAACCAGTCCAAGTGGTGGTTTACCAAATATGTTTCCCTTTACATTTTAGTACTCAGGAGGAAGAGAGGGATTATGTCCCAACGTGATCTGAATCCCTGCCTGTGTCTCCCTTTCCCGCTATGAAATATTTTTATATTCTGAACTTTGTGTTCAAAATCCTGTTTTCAAAACAGAATTTGAAAGCCAAATGTAAATGCTCTGGAATTCTGCTTTATAGCAAGATTTTTATGATTTATAGTAGTGCTCTCAGCTGAAATGTACTAAGCAAAAGGAAATTGGTATTTTACTAGAACTGAATAAGCTTTTATGAAAAACTGTATTCTAGTCATGATTTTTACTCTGAGTAATAAGATGCATGAAAGCACTAAATCACATATGCTTACACAAAAGGGGTATGTGCAATTTACTCTGTGCTTTGACTGAGAGTTTTGTTTGCTAGATTAGTTGTTTCTCTTTAAATTGCAGAATATCACACTATTGCTAAGAATGCTTGAGTTTTGATGCAACTTAATCATATGCTTTATCCCTTTTTTCAGTCCTGGATTCGTAGTGCTGCCCATGCAAAGACACAGGCTTGGTTTATATCCTGCAAATGCACTACCAGCCAAATATACCTGCTGTAGATTTAATTTTGAATATTACAGTAGAATTACAGTAGCCTTTTGCTATCTAGCATGTTCCTTAAAGCTCTCTTTGCAACAGGTCACCTGCTGTGGGCTTCTGTAGTTTTCAGTTTTAAACATGCTTCTGACTTGTGAGGGGAGCAAAAACAAAAAAGCCCTGAAGCTGTGAATTAAATCACAAGGAAGGAAACCAACATTTCTAGTGTTGCAGAGTTCCAGGACTGCTCCATGGGGCTAGAGGTTGACACCAACTTCTGAACGTTTCAGAGCAGCAGTAATATATGCTAGATTTCTTGAAATTACTTCTTGTCCGAAAGCATGAATGTCTTGGAGGAAGAAGCTAGTTCAGTTTTGACTGTTTTCCCCTTGTTTGGCATTTAAAGTTGAGCATATGTCCTGTCTGTGCATATAATCTACAATCTTTTAAATGAGAAATCCTAATCTAGTCAAAGTAAGGTCAAGTTTGGCTTCCTGCTTTTTCTCAGTAAGTGTGCTGCTGATCCCTAAGCCTTTGTAAAACAGTACTTGAATGGAAGTTATGTATATTGTTGCACAGAGTCTCTGTAATTGTAAAGAAAAGTTTTCCACTAATGAGAACTTCAAAGCTAGTTTTCACTTCCTCATAATATAATAATAATGAGATCTTAGAGGTCAGTAGAAGATCAGATTCATAATGTCTGGTGTCTTTCTTCCAGTTTCGTGCTTTAGCCCCAATGTATTACAGAGGGTCAGCAGCAGCCATTATAGTGTATGACATCACAAAGGAGGTAAGAAATGTGATATTTTTGCAGCATTACTATTTTGTGTGGGGTGTGAGGGTGTCATGGGCAGCTCTGACTCTTCAATTTCTTCTTTTTCTTCTTTTTTCTTCTTTTTTTTTCAACACATCAGGAAACTTTCTCAACATTAAAGAACTGGGTTAAAGAGCTTCGACAACATGGACCTCCAAACATTGTTGTAGCTATTGCAGGAAATAAGTGTGATCTTAATGATGTAAGGTAAGTAACGGTAACTTGGAGATTTTCACTTAAGCTCATAGTGCTGAATATTTTAACATTTCAGATCAGGTGAAAGGTATAGAGCAATATAAGCTGTTTTGCACTAACATTGTAGTTTCACAAGCGGTCTGAGCTGTTTCTGCTGTCAGAAGACTTGGTTAGTCTGGCTTTGCACAGTCTTGCCCACTTCCTCCCCATGTTGGTGTGAGTATGTGTGTGATGGGGTAGTAAATCAGGCTATAAAATAGATCCAGATTAAAACTAACCATTTTAAAAAAGGAAAACTCATCCAAGTATATTTATGTTTCTCACACCATGAACACTTGCTGGCATAACAGAGGTGGGACAGCAGGGTTAGGAGTGAGCAGTTTACAGTGAGACAGGATTACCTTTTCTAGATGCAGTTCCAAGTTACGTAAGTCTAAACTCCCTGTGAAACTACAGTGTAATACAAGCTGTTTATCTCACTTTATAAGAAGTACCCCTGTCAGTCTGTAGCACTTCATTTTGTTAGGAAAACATCAAGCCTGTTGGAAAGCATTGTGTAGGCTTTTCTAACTTGCTTATTCAGGTGCCTTCCTTCCCTGCTTAAATACTGGGGTGGAATTGGCTCATAGCTGAAATAGTTGCAGGGAGCGGGAAAAGTTCTTGAGAAACTTTATGAACAGCCAGACTTTCAAGAAGGCATGTACTGAAAACAGAAGAAGCCCTTTTTTATTGATGTCCTGGTTGATTAAGCCAAAATTCAGAAAGAAGGTGTGTGCAAACTTCTTGGGTTTAGATTTTATTGGAAAGGGTACCACAGCTCTTGTCTCAAAGGAGACAGATGGTTGTGTTTAAAGAATCACTGCAAAGTTAGTTTTCAGTATAATTTTACAAATTGTTAATATATAGGAGTTATCTAGTGAGCTCTAATAACTTCCGTTAGAAGTAGCAGGTCTCTTGAATTAATGACATGAAATTAATTAGAAGGCAAATACAAAGCATGTAGGTAGTATTTGTCTCAAATGTTTTATTTCTTGGTGCTTAGTTGACATAAATTATGCTAACATTGTTATCCAAGCTGAAAAGCAAGATTCCTTGTACTTCATTCAGAGGCAGTATTTGAGTCAATGATCTAACGTCTGTGCTTTTGATACCCTATAGTCTCATGTTACTGAAGGCAGCCTGTATTTTCTAGAAATTGTATGTAAGGTGATACAACACATAGTCCGATCCTCTCTCTACGTATCGAGCTTTGTTTTTCATGTTATTTGAGGAAATGTTACCAACTTGCCTACCTTAAGGGTGTAGAGTAACTTTTTCACTTCTTGACTCTTTGTTCAGTCTGAATATGTTCCTGTTTATAGCTACATTTTCATGCTTCATGTAAAGTAAATGCTATATGAATGATTGCGCAGTGTTGTGAGATACTTATTTTTGTAAACAGCTGTAGGAAATCCACTGGATTAGTGGAATTAATGCTTTAGTATCTTTTCAGTACATCTAAAACTGTGTGTGTCAAGATTAAAACACCCTGTAATGACTGATTGCAGACCTACACTTAAAGCACTCAAGAAACAAGCTCCACTGTAATGCTGTCAGATGGATTAAGGCCTTGTTTAGTTTAGTTTATGATTATACTTCAGTGATGCTCATACTTCAAGGCAGGGAGACAGCATAGACTAAAGGATGAGCATCTTCAGGATGAGGGAGGGCTGTGATGCCAAACAGGTAAAATACAAAATGCTCATTAGGGAGACAGTTGAAAGCTTAATCTATCCCTTAGGATTTTTGACTAATGGTGGGTTTTTGCATTCACAGTTTTTTCCTTGCTTTGTTTTTGCAGAGAAGTCATGGAAAAAGATGCTAAAGACTATGCAGATTCCATTCATGCAATATTTGTAGAGACAAGTGCGAAAAATGCAATTAACATTAATGAACTCTTTATAGAAATTAGTAAGTATTGAAACAGTTAATAATGCTTTCTTCTGAAAGAATTTCAAGTAGAAATTTGATTACTTCTTGTGGTACTCAGGTGAGAGTATACTGGCTTGAATTAGTGACAGTTGGGCATGAATACAAACTGCGAAATGAGCTGTATAAATTTTTGGCCATCTAATGACCTCTGAATACTCCTTTTAGAACTTTTCAGCTTACTGTGATGTTGCTGGATAAATAGCAAGGTGCTCATGTCAAGTCAGTGTCATGTTATTATATCTGTTATTGAATGCTTCAATTAGTACTTCCAAGGTTATAGAACAGAAAGGAAATAGTGTGGAGATGATCCAGACTTTATACAGCTGAGAAAAGGAATGAAGTTCTCACTCTTAGTGTTTGTACTTTGTGCATTTTCGAAAATAGAGGAATCCATGAAGGCTAGATTACTGCATGGGAAATAGCAACTGTTGTGTGTAGATTTTTCTGCATGTATTTCTGCAATACCTGGAGGCTTTTAAACTTAAATTGCAAACCTTTTCTGATTCCTTCATGGAGTGAATGACAATAAGTTTTCTTGTGTGAATACAAAGCAGGCAGTATTCCAAACTGAATTCTATTCAAGATTATTTGCAGGATGTTTCAGGCAGTAGCACGAATGTATAAAAATAGTTCTTATAAGCAGTTGAATATATTGAAGCTGATGTAAAAAGTATGTGCTGCAGAGTAGCTTTCTGATTTACTGACTTAATAGCTGCTCTCTAAAATTGATCTTGAATAAATTATGGAAAAAGTATCATAAATCCTCCTCAGAAAAGAATACTTAACCAGGAATAGTCGATTTTAATGACTGATTAGATGACTAAAGCAGCTGCCTTTGCAAGCACTTCTGTGCTAAATCCAGTGCAGGTGATGTACTGTGGAAATACAGGTCAAGTTGGTAGCTCTTCATTAAGATATTCCAGATGGTATTGCATCCTACAGAGTATATTCTCTGGGTAGTTTTACAGCTTAGCTCTCAAAGTCTGGCTTAGGTTGAAGTGTAAACACTGCAGAATTACCTTAAAACTGCCTTTGCTCTTCTGTGGAACCATACCTCTTTCAGACATAGTATAGACTGTTAGTGGCCATCCTCCTTTTATGCAGGAATGTTGTCACTAATGATGTATGACTAATCCAAAACATACACTGAATGCTTAGAATTAGTTTTAAGTATAATGTTTGCTGTATTTTTTTTCTCTGCCTCCTTGTAGGTCGCAGAATTCCATCAACTGACACCAACCCCCCGTCTAGTGGTAAGGGCTTCAAACTTAGAAGACAGCCATCGGTGACAAAGCGCAGCTGCTGTTGACTGATCCCTTAGAAAATCAAACTTGTCTATACAGTAGGTGGTCTTGGAAGTTAATAGTTCATGTTGGGTTTATATTATCAGTCTTAGATCTTTATCTGCTGGTGTTAATACACACAAGGTCCCACAAAAATGGGCCAGTTCATCTGACATCTGTACACTCGCAGAAGAGACTGCAATCGTAATGTCAGCCTGTTTACTTACGAAAAGTGTAGTTATCTCTTGCATCCAAAGGGAATCCATCATCACTTTTTTGGCCTTGCTTGACAGGAAAGTGACTACATGGATGGTAGTACTGAAATTAATAGTTTTGTAATCAAGATTTTAGGGTGGTTTTGTGTTTTCGTAAAAAGGGAAATGAGCACTTTTGTGGGACTTAAGGGCAGGAAGAGCCTGGAAGTTAGTAGTCACTTCTTCCTTTTCTTCAGTGAGCCTTATTTTAATTAAGTAGCTGAATTGTAGCTAATCCAAAGTATGATGGGACAGTTGATGAGAGGTGGCTACAGAATAAGCAACTGAAGACAAACAATAGGCAAATCAGTCCATCCAGTCCCCAAATCCCATTTGCACTTTTTGTTTAAAGATGATATGTGTCAAGGGTGGGGACACGAGTAACAGCTCTTAAACCACAGACAATCTTTCTTTCATGCTGACTTTAATCACTTTAAAGCAAACCGATGTGTTTGTAGGCTTCTTTTTGTTCCTACAAGATTTTTAATAGTAAGATGGTTGAAGAAAACCTAGTTGTAGTTCTGACTAAATTAAGTGGTTACTGACTAAAGCCAGGTGCTGTAAACAGATGCTGTCAGTGGTTCAGATAAGACCTAAAATTTCTTTGGGAAAGCTTTTAATTGCTTGGCATGTGTAAAGTGTTCAGATTATATTTATGAAACCAGTGTCTAAAGTATTATGAATTATGTAAGAAAAAAAAAAAAAAATAGGAAAAGAAATGCAATCTTATACACTCCTTCCATTCCATACCAATGGATAAACTCCCAGGGTATCTCCATCAGGTGGTTTTTCCTGCCTGTATTGCCACTGTGACTTCGTCTAGAGGCAGACTGAAATTCTTTCTCTTTTGATCACATTTGAAAGGGCCAATAGGGAATGCTGTTGGTGTAGCATGAGGACTGTCTATTGAAGAGGTTTTTGTCTGTGTTGCACCCAGTCTTTCTTGGTTTGGGCATAAAAATGCAAATAGGAAATGACCTTAAGGCCATGTGGTAATGTAGATCATTACTTCTTGGTTCCTGGGCTTTTCAATCTGTGAGAGATTTTAGCAGATCAGTGTTTAGTTTATTCTCTATTGGTTTTAGTATTGGTATTAGTTTCAATTAAACTGTAGGTTGACCGTACCCCTTTGTACTCTTTTATTTATTTTTACTTTTTGTTTCCTACCAGAACTAGTGAGAAACTTTATACTCTTGAAGAAAAAGAGCTTAATAGACTTGAGTATATACTAAAATACACTGTTTAGTATCAAAATGAGGTCATGTTGATGATGCTTATTCTTTGTAATCTGGTATTCTATCATCTCAAGTATTTTCTCTGAAGGAAATACAGAAAAGTTGGTAAGAAATGAAAGGACTTGTACTTCAGATTAGTTTGTATTAGTGAGAATTACTGTTTTGCTCTGAATAGATCTACAGGTGAACTATTACAGTGAGATTTTTGAATGGGTCAGTATGTTTTAATGAAACTTGGTGACTACGTGTTATCATGCCTTCTACCTACCTGGCGATGTCATTGTGCCTTCTTTGCTACAGTTGTACAGGCTACGTGCTTACAGAGAGCCCAAGAAGTAGATCTTCATCAAATGAAGGCTGTTAGAAGCTTCTTTTAAACATTGGTCCTTAACGAAGCATCTCATAGTAGAGATAGGTTTGTGTTTGGTGTTTAGGCTGATGTATATTTTATTCTGTCACTCAAAGCAAGTAAATTATTAACAGAAAACTTCAGTACTCCTACAAAATGCTTGATGGAAATAAAGAACAGAATAAACTTGCTTTGGGGCATATTTTTAATTATAACAAGGCAGGTTAGTAATTCAATGGAACATTTTCACAGTGGCAGCCACAGAAATCCCTGATTTCTTTGCAACGTCTAAATTCTTAGTCAAAGATTAAATCCTGGTAATTTTTTTAAAAATAAACTGTGTGGTTATCTTATTCTGCAGGGTTTTTAAAAACATTTTGTGGTCACAGTGCTTCAGAAGTCTTATTTTATCTCAAGGTATCAGGTGCTTTAGTATCTTAACTGCAATACAGAAATTTACACTTTTATTCAAGTTGGTTAGTAATAGATCTGGAAATTCTTGACCTGGGAAGGATGGTAGCAGTAGAAGCAAAGTCTCAGTTATTGGAAATACCTTCCTTGTAGATTGGTAGAAAAAGGAATTTCAGATTTTATAAATTATTATTGCCTGTTAGCATGTGGTAGAAATGGATTTTAATCTGTTTTTCAGTGAGATAACAAAAACAGCTTAACAGTGTCCATCCAAGATTTATTAACTTGAAAGCAAAATATTGGACACTAAGACTGAGAGCTAGGCTAGTACTGAGGTTATTGTAGTTCTTTAGTCAAAGGAGAGATCCATATATCTTAGCAAATACTTACCAACTGCTTTCTGATCTATACTATTTGCTATACACCAAAATTAGACTTTAAAAAACAAAACAAAAAACCACCTCAAAACAACAATCTGTCTTCTCCAAAGTAGCCAAGTCTTACTGCCTCCCTACTCCTTTTGTCTTTTACCAGTGAGGGGAATGCCAGCGCATTTTATATGCTTTTTGCAGTTCTGATCTTGAATTACTGCAGTTAATGAAAACAGAAATAGACAGTGTTTCAGATTGTCCAAACTACAAACACAGAAGTGAGGCTGCTTTTTAATGCATGCCTATTTCAAATGGCAGACTGTTGATGTAAGTTCTCTTGAGCCAAGATAACTGTTTATTGATCAGTTGGCCCTAACTGAAAGCTGGAATGCAATCTTCCCTGGATGAGATGCACATGTTCATTGTTTCATTTCTGTTGGAGAAAAATGGTTACTTCTGTATTAATAATTTGTTAGGCCATCTGCTTTCATCTGGCACTAGGCATGCTGAAATTGATGGTATTTTGTCCTAACATAACTTCTCTATTTGGAGATACATTAGGCTTTGAGTGTTTGGAGAGCTGATTATTAACCATTCCAGCTAAATTTTTAATAACTTTCTTTTTTTTATGTTAAGAAGATATTGAAAAAGCTCAGGACTGATGTTTTCTTCCACTATGCCTTTCTCTGTAATGAATGGAGCTTATCATAGAGACTAGACTTCCAAATACTCTTAAAGGGAATTAATTGTTGCAAAATAAGTTTGCAAGGGTGAGGTATCGTGTACGTAAAAATGTAGTGCAGTGCATGTCGTATCATTGATACAGAGCATTTTTTAACTGACAAGGTATGACTGTTTCCGCTTCTGAACACACAAATTCCTTCCCATGAAAGTTATAGATTTGTACAAAAGTACCGTTTAATAAATATTTAGTTCTTAAGCTTTGGAGCAACTTAAATACGCTCCCCAAGTTTTGGAGGGTGTCTTCATCTAGCCCTCTAAATTACAAGTGTCTGCGCGGACTTGCCAGGCTCCTAATCTGTGCTGTTGGTAGTTTTGTAGTGTATTTCATATACATGCTGAAAACTGGCATTCTAAAATGCTTAAGTAGCTGAAATCTGGAAGCTTATGTTTAGTAACAGATGCATCTAGTGGTCAAACTACTGAAAATTGTTACAGGTGCTTTGAGAAGTTCTAAAACGATTCTAACAACTTTAGCTGTTGCCAAGAAGGTAGAGACTTTGTTACTAGATCTATGTTGAAACAAAACAAATCATTGCAATTCAAATCCCTTACTGACATCAGTGAGGCCTTTCCTTTAAGTGTTACAGGATCAGACAGCTGATAGGTTAGAGGTGTGCTTTATGTAGACCTGGATCTCTGGTATGTTGGTGTGTGTAATACTGGTTTAATGCTACCAGCTTGCTCAAGTTTATATACATACTTGAGAGTAAAAAGAGAGGAGGCAATGACTACTTACTGATTTGAAAGTCGTATCCTTTAACCTGGTTGAGAGATATCTATATTTGTGATTAAAGCATCATTTTAATTATCAAAAAATAATTCAGGATTAATATCTTGAATGGTTTAAAAGTTGGCCTCAGTAAGATTTTTCTTACAATGTTAATCCTAAATTATTCCCTAACATTAGTGTTAAGTTACAGCATGACATATTGAGTATTAGTTGGAAAAGGAAGCCTTAGCAGTGATGTCTGAATGACTTGTGAAACCGTCTTTTGTGTTTATTGAGGATGGTGTAGTCTATTTATGGTATGCTATGTCAGCAATCTGCGAAGACTGTCTTGGGAATTGGTGCATTACAGGACAGAAGCTGTCCGAGCTGTGTAACTATTCACCCTGTAGTTAACTTCAGTTATAAGCAGCAATAGCTACTGAGAAGTAGAAAAAAATCATCTTGAATGTGAGGAGAACCTGAATAATTCACTGACTTAAACTTCTCTGCTGCCTATTCATTTTCTAAAAAGCTTCAGTTATCTCTAACACTTTAAATCTTTAAGAAAGAGGCTCTTCATGTTTGAGGGAGGGACAAACTTTCTTAATGTTTTTAGCAGGAAGTCATGAGACTTTGTAGCCATAAGGCAGTTACTTGAAGCAGGAGAATTGTGTGCTTGGAATTAAGCAGCTTAAAAATCCTCACAAAATTCTCTAAAGAAAACTAGTGCCAAACACATTTCCCTAAAATTACTAGGCCTTCTGACAACAATGTTTCTGAAAAAATCCCTTCTGTTATTTTGGAGGTCTCAAAAGCTTGAAAGCAAACCCTTTCCTGGTCAGCTAGAATCCAAAATGCATGACTTGAAAAAAGCAAGCAAGCATTACCAAACTTTATCTATGAAGTGTCACAGATAACAAATCTGCCAAGGGATGTAAGACTAATCTGAAATGCAGGAGTACTGATGGGCTTAGTCTCTGTCATGCCAAAATGATCCTAGGGTCAGCTTTTTCCTCCTTCCCCTTCCCATTTCCTCCCCATCCCTCCCAAGTCTGAATCTTGAATGTGGCGTTGTCAGAATGTACATGCTACAAACAGCTACATAGAAATACTTAGAGAAGTTCTAGAGGCTTAGAGTTACTTGGTGCTTCCTATTTTATGTGGAAAAATCAAGGCAGTAGGATGGTTTGTTCCCCCCAAAACTGGGACAGTGTTTGCTGAAACTGTTCTCATTCTAGAATAAAGATTTCTTAGAAGAAAAAATCTGCTGTTTCCATTACCTCCTCCTGCAAGTTGGGGTTCTGCAATTTTTACTGAAACACTAACAGTGAGTTTTATTCAAGGAGCTAGCTACCTTCTGAAGGTATTCCTTCCTTTAAGAAGGTTGGGTTTATCTTTGCTTAATTTCTGTTCATGTGTTCACATATGTGTTATTAAACAAACCAACTGCTACTTCTTTTTCAAATGTTGAAGGTTATAGACCACTTTCTGTCATGCTCTTCATCTGTGTGTGATACTCCATCCAGTTGTTGCACTTGGATATGCTGTAATTCCGACACCTAGATGGATTTCACTGCAACTATCTTGCCTCACTTTTACTCATGTTACAGTATGTATTTCCTATTAAATCCATTATGTTTTCTTGACAGTTTGTTCTTTGTTTCCTTATGGGATTTAGCCAAGAATAGGTGGGAAATGTCTTTTTCCCCTCAAAGGTTCTAGAAGTATCTGGCAAATGTTTCTGAACAAAATGGCAATTCATTAGTACAGCCTTATGAAACTGTTATGAAGACATAACAGCTGAGACATGTACCATACTGTATTATATCACATAACAAAGGCTTTAAAAGCACATTCACTTGGGGGAGCAAGCTATTGTAAGGCTCTAGTGATGACATGACAAAACTCTTCTGTGTTTTAACTTCCTTTTTTATATACTTCCTATTTCTGAATGTTGTGTATCCAACATTGAAATTGTGACAGTGAATTGATTTAAGACACAAATGTATTGCGTTTTTGCAGCAGAAGTTGGAACTGGATGATCTTAAGGTCCTTTTCAACCCTAACCATTATATGATTCTGTGATTTCTGGCAATCTTTCCCCTTGTGCTCCCCACACCCGGTACAGTGAAGAAATAAAGAAGTTCTGTAGGTTTCTTCTAAATGAGAAACATTTGCATTTGTGCATTCAGGGCACAAAAATAACCTGATATGCATATAGCTCTTGCAGTGTAATAAATGTTTGCCTGTAAAATTAAGCTTGAAGGTTAACCTTTGTATCAGCAATTCTTGTCCCTCATAAGAATGTTCCGCCTTTTCATTAAAGGATTGTCTTAACCTGTTACAAAGGTTGAAAGGTCTGTGCCTTCTTATTATAGTATCTCTCATAAAACAAACTTAAGCCGCTCGAAGTTACAGAGCATTTGCAGCACTGTAAACTGCACAAATTTACAACCATAGCTTCACTGCATGAAATGTAGTCAGATTACTAGTGATGAAATATTGTAGTGATGAATTCCCAAGCTTATGAATGTTTTGAGACATTTTTTAGTCTTCTCTTGGGCTGGTCCTGAGAGTGTGTACAGGTTTGTCTGTATTGTTGGTTTGTAGATGCTAATGAGGAAAACCAGGCTTTTGTTTTCTCCTTTTTGTTTTGAATTGTTACATTCCCACATAGTGGATAGAATGCAAATAAGGAAGTGTTGATTTGGCACAATGTAAACAGCCTTTTCAGCCTAAGCATTCATAATAAACTTTTATAGTGTAATAACATGCTAGATCACTACCAGTCTGATGTATTGTGCAAAAAATAAAAAGGTGTAAACATTTTATTAATAAAAGGCTTTGTTTATAATTGTGCTGGCTTTGCTTATAAGTGCTTCCAAAATCCTCAACACCTCAATAGCAACAGAACTACGGAGAGGAGTGTAAGCAATACCATGGCAGAAGTGAATTTAAGTAGTAGTTTGAATATTTTTTTTTTTTTTTCCAAAAGTGGTGACTGCTGGTCATTCAGAAACTGAGGCTTTTCCCTGCTTTAGGCATACACAGGCAAAGGCAAAAGACAAACTTGTACAAAGAAGGGATGGGGGAAAACAGAAGAGAGAATGCAGCTTTTGTGTAATGCTTCCTTTCTTTGCAGCATGATGTCTGAGAAACTGCAGGCCACACACAGCTCTGTCAACCAGAGCAAGGTCTGACAAATTCTGCCAGGGTCAAGTTATTTAATACGTTGTTTTTACCTTAGACTGCATGAAACATAAAATTTGTGACTGCTTAGGCCAGGTTTCTGTCAATCAAAACTGCAGAGTGCTTTTAATATCTGCATAGTGGTTTTGGAGCCTGTCATGCTGGGAAGGGATCCTTTATTTGTTAATACAGCCAGCTGGTTGGTAACTTGCTTTTTGTTTTTTAAAGCACTGCTTTGGTGGTTACGTAGGGCACAAAACTATGGAGCTGGGTGCAGTTATCTCACTTGCCTTCTGTGAGGCTGAAAAGCTATAGTTTTCTTGTTTTGGGGTATGATGCAAAGTTTAACATGTTCAGTTAATAGCAGCCTTCAAAAGCATAAATAAACAGAGTCCTGTTTCTGATACTGCTGTTTTACCTGAAAACATTGGCCATGAGTGTCTGCTGAGCCCTTGCCTGGAGCTCATATGCAGGAAACATCCTGTTGTTCTTTTAAGAGACCTGGAATAACTTAAAATTATTCCTCAGTACCTGCTGGTTTTAAGTTACTCTTAGATGTGTGTAAATGGCTTTTGAAAAGCATCAAATATATTTGTATAAGGGGGTAAAAATATTAATCAGAGTATAAGAAAGGTAAATACAAGAAATGTGCTAGAATAGAGAGATAAACATTTATGTGTGTTTGCATAGGGAATCTAGATAACCAAATGTTAACCACCTAATTTGCACACAAACAATGAGAATGTTTTCCTTGGATAAAGTCTTTCATAGCTTTTCAGGTAGAAGTTTTGCAACAGATTAAACTGTTCTTAGTACTGCAGCAATTTTAAAGCTTTCAGATGTTCTTCAGAGTTGTCCTGTAGTGTTCACCTCTTTTCTTCTGTTAATCAAACCCTGACCTGGGCAACAAGTTGTCCTCTGGTCTTGTTAATAAAGTGAGGTTGGCTTTATGTATGTAATGAGAATGTAGTATTGCAGGTGGCCTTCATGCTTGCCTGTTTCAGTGAATCTGATCTGCACAATGTTAAATGTACACACATTATTTACATATAACAAACCTGACAACCTGCCTTCATTGCTTCATAAATTTCCAACTTAAACAATGCTGTGCTTTATAAAAAACAGCCTGGATCAAAGCGTGGGCGAGTCCTTCGCATAGGAGCAGGTAGGTTCAGAGCTGCCAGCTGCAGTAAGATGATACAACTTGGCAAACCCTTTAAGATGTGGATCATCAAATGCTTTGTACTTTCAGAAGTAGAACCTGGAAGGGTCTGAGTAGCACAGTGAGCAGTTGTTTACTTCAGGGGTTTTTGTTATGTATGACTGTGTGTTGTATAAAGTTTCCTCTGCTGTATTCCTCACTGTTAGTTTCCAATTAACTTGCAGATTCATATAACACTTGTCTTTTCTACTAATTGCTGGACTGAGAATGCCTAGCTTAGTGAGAGAATCTCTTTAGAAAATAACCCAAAGAGATCAGGTGAAAGAAGATAACCTCTCCAGAGTATCAGCCAAAGACAGCTCTACTCCAAAGTGTAAGTGAAATCAGTTCTCTTCTGATTTTGAGATCTACTAAAACGTCACATCATCTGTAGCTTATGCTATAATTTAAACTCGCACAAGTAGCAAAAATCAGAAGCCAAGGACTTCGAAGTAACTAAGAAAAGTAGACTAGCAGAGACCTGGAAAAGAAAATGCGTTCCTTCACAGCCTTGTTTGACCATCTTTTCTTGAGCAGAGGACGTTGAGGAAGAACAACACAGTATTGTTGCCACACATTGCTGAGACTTCTAAAAGTAAGTCCTAATGTCTCATATAGGAGTTGGCAGGTTTTATTTGTGTTGTGCAAAACCAAGAGCTATACTAAATGCGTATGTGGGTTTGTTTTGGTTTGGCATTGAATGAAAGAACAAAACCAAAAGATGAAATGGGGTTGGAGGTGGTTAAGCAGAAGAGCTGGAAAATGGGGGATGTCATGGACAAGAGCAGCTGAAATGTTGAGATGTGGTGTGAACGATGCAGATGGGCTTCAAACACTGAATGTCTTATCTGTTTTAGTGCTGTTAGTTTTAACATCTACATCAGCCGTTTGCTGTTGCCTTTATTACCAGTAACCCTCTTTTTAGGAATTCATATCTTTTTAGCTACCTTGTACATTTTTTTGGCAATTATGAAGTAAAACAACATTCATGATACAAAAACACTTACATGAGGGGTGAGGTACACTGCACCACGCTGGTTGTATTGGTGTGATAGAACAAGTTTTCCCAATGTTCTACCATATTTTTATTCACCTCACCTGTTTGCTAATCAGCTCTGATTAGGACTTGCTTGACCTAAACTTTGTGCTTTTGAAAGCAAACTGATGTTGATACACTTTTTATCTCTGCAAATGTAATCTCTTCCCAAACTCCTCTATATCTGAAGTTGCCTGACGCATACTTTTTGGTATATATCAATTACCACTTTTTAAGACTAGTGTGTTTCTCCTGATAAGGGTATCCCACACTCCTGTTCCATTGTTACTCCCTGCTGACTTTGACTGTTACGTTCTGAGGAACTTCTAGAACATTTAAACAGCTGAGGTGATAGAGGAAGGAAGTGTATTACTATTGGAGCATTGTGTGCAGTTCTGGTGTCCTCAACATAAAAACGACATGGAACTGTTGGAACAAGTCCAGAGGAGGTCACGAGGATGATCAGGGGACTGGAGCATCTCCTGTATGAAGACAGGCTGAGAAAGTTGGGGCTGTTCAGCCTGGAGAAGAGAAGGCTGCGTGGAGACCTCACAGCAGCCTTCCAGTATTGGAAGGGGGCCTATAGGGATGCTGGGGATGGACTCTTCATTAGTGATAGAACAAGGGGTAATGGGCTCAAACTTAAACTTAAACAGGAGAGGTTTAGATTGGATCTAAGGAAGAAATTCTTTCCTGTAAGGGTGGTGAGGCACTGGAATGGGTTGCCCAAGGAAGTTGTGAGTGCTCCATCCCTGGCAGTGTTCAAGGCCAGGCTGGACAGAGCCTGAGGTGACATGGTTTAGTGTGAGGAGTCCCTGGCCATGGCAGGGGGGTTGGAACTTAAATTTCTTAAAGTCCATTCCACCCCTTAACTATTCTATGATTCTATTGTAAGTACACTGGCCTAACGCTATCACTAAAGCAGTGCTTCATGTTAGGCCAATCTGTGTATTTAAAAAAATATTTGGAGTAAAATAAAGAAAGCCAAAATCCCCCAAAACCCCAAACCTTTGGTTACAGTTTACTTGAGAGCCGTGGTGTCTTAAAATCCCTATGATAACCTCCAGTTGTTTTAATACAGTCTTCCCTGAGCCTTGACTGTGGGTACCGGGATTTCCGCGTGCCTGCAGTGCCCGGTTCTCCGCCCGGGTAGCCGCGCCGCGGTGGCTGCAGTATGTCATTCCCCGCGAGCTTCCTGCGCTGGCTGCGTGACCCCCAATCCTCTCCACAGGGCCCCAGCTCCGCGGTGAACCACGACACGGAACAGACCTCGGTGTAGGGACTGGAAGCCTGACATAACAGGCTGATACCGGGCAATACGGCGTTCATTACCAGCAGTGATTTCCAGCCATGACTGAGCTCCGTTAATGGTATTAATTAGACCGGTTTCAGGTAGCTGGACCCTAAGGAGCAGCCCGACGCGAGCTGCGCCGCCCGCTCGGCCCCGGCGCTGCCGGCAGCAGGGCGGGCGTGCGGGCGGAGGCGGGGCTGGCGGGCGTGCGGGCGGAGGCGGGGCTGGCGGGCGGCAGACGTCAGCCGCAGCCTCTCTCTGGGTCCCTCCGTGCTGCATCATCCCGCCTCCCGCGCCCTGCCTGCGTCCGCGCCTGGGCACCGTGCGCGCCGGCAGCCGCCGCCCGCCCTCCCTCCCTGTCCCGTCCGGTCCCGGTGCTGCCGTCCGCACCACCTCTGCTTTCGCCGCTCCGGGGCCGCTCGGCGGGGCTGAGTAAACCAGCCGGGCGCGGCCCCCCCTCCCGTTCGCCTGCTTTCCCTCCTCTTCTCCCTCCCCCTTCCCCTCCCTCCCCGTCCCTTCCTCTCTCCGCCTGGTGCCGCCACCGCCGAGGAGGAGGAACATGGCGAAAGCGGAGCAGGTCCTCAGCCTCGAACCGCAGCACGAGCTCAAATTCAAAGGTACGAGGCGGCCACCGCCGCCATCACCCTCCGCCTCCTCGCGCTGGGCCGGCGGCGCGGCCGCTCTGAGGCCCCGCTCCAGCGGCAGCCATTTTCCGGGGGCCGGGGCTAGGTACCAGCCGCTAAAATGTCCTTCAGCACCGTGGCCGCCGCCCCCTACCTTACCGGGCCTCTCCCTTTTGCCGTGGGGCGGGGAGGTGGCCCTCAGCCCGGTGCGGCTGCAGCGGGGCGCCGGGCCTCTCTCCGGGCCTGGCCCTGCAGCGGCTGCGCCGTCCGCCCCCACCCATGCTGCAGGGCCGCGGCGGCCTGAGGGAGCGCGGGGGGGGGGGG
>NDXB01002382.1:100883-144095 GCA_002631895.1 Agapornis roseicollis | reverse complement strand
GGCCGGGGGGGGGGGGGGGGGGGGGGGGAGCCCGGCCGCCGGCTGCTCCGGCCGGCAGCGGGGCAGCTCGCCCCTGAGGAGCCTGTTTCTTACTCGGGGTGGCTTCACCGCACCGCGGCGGAGGCTTTGCTGTGCCCGCCGGGCGTGGGCCAGGGGCTGCGGTGGGCAGCGCCCGAGCCCCGCGGGGCCGCCCGGGTGCGGGGAGTGCCCGAGGCGGCGGGAGCAGTCCCCGGCTCCGCAGAGCTGCGGTGGCAGGGGAAGTGGTTGATGCCTCAGCTGGTGCCAAGGCAGCGCTCGGCGGCTCCGACACCAGCCCCCCGCCTTTTCGCCCCCCGGCCCCGGAGCTGTCAGGCAGCCGGGGCGTGGGGCACCCGAGTGCTGTGTGCGGCTCCGCGGGCTTCGCAGAAAATACGGGGCCGCTGGGCAGCCTTTCGTGGCTCCTTCGTGTTATTACTGTTATAGTTCGAGAAACCACTTAGATAATTCAATCGTAGATACTCTGCTTGTGCAAAAATCCATCCTTTCTTTAAATAAAGATCTTGAATGGATGTGGGTTTTCACTAGCATTGAAGTTCCTGCTTTGGAGCCCGATGGCACTACTGTAATACAATATTCTTGGATTACAAATAAGCATTCAGCAGGTTTATTTATGCTGCAAGAGTCAGAGGTGACTTACAGCTTCATTTGACTATCTGGCAAATAGGCTTAAAAAAAGAAGTGATTTATTTACTGGCTTCTTGTAAAAATGCTCCTTTAAACAGCTTTCATGTGCATTTTCAAACGTAGGGGAAGTTTTTACCTGGTTTTATTAGTAAATATATTGCAGGTAATAATATAAGGTGGTCTTATCAAGAAGCGCAGTAATAAACACTGGGTGGAATGAATGTATCTTTGTTGTAAGCTGAAGTATTTGCATGTTGTTATGGCAGCAGCATCAAACATGCTTAAGAACGAAACTATTGTGTTAACATTCTTTATGTTAAGTATGATTAGGTGAAAATCAGCGCTTGTTCTGAATAATATTGTGGTCAACAGGCAAGGGAATCCACATTCGGGTGTGCAAAAGGTGGGGGAACTTAGTTGGCACTGGCTTGCTAAGGAGATATAATTGTGAATCAGGGTTTGGTTGGTGGTTTTCACTTCATCATGGGTAGGTATAAACGAAGCTAAACCTTGGGTTTTGCTGAAATAAAGATTGCTTGTCAGACTGCTAGCCTTCCAGTTGAGGTTCTGGGCTGAATAATCAGTGGCTGTTGAAGTTAAATCAGCCAACCGTATAGATTCTGGTTGCCAAATCTTTAGCCAGCAACATACAATCTGTCTAATGTAAAATGTTACCTGACTAACTGCAGCTATTAAATGGTTTGATTTAAAAGTATGCTTAAATATTAATGTTCAAACGGACTTAATGCTACGGGTAGCATTCATGTGCCTTGGCAACATATGTTCTAACAGTCCTTTCTAATAAGTAGTGCTGACCACTCTCCTTCATTCAGGAAAGGCCAGATTGAAATATTCATGAAGTAAATTTTGCTTGAAGCATTTCTTCTGCTGGTTTTGTGATGACATATTGCCTGCTAGTGTGTCAGTAATGATTTTCTCACCTTTGTAAATAGTAGCATTTATTTCCAAAGCATTGCTTTGTGCAGTACAAGTAGATACAAACTGGCAGAGGTCAGTAGTGCTGCTCATTGGTAGGCCTGTTCTTTCTCATTGGAGTGTCCTGAAAGATCTGATGCGTAGCATAGGGCAGCGATGTCAGTAAGTAGGACTGTAAAACAGCTTTCACAAACACTGGAAATGGATAAAGGTCATTGTCAAAATGCAGGTAGCAAAAGCAGAAAACTATTCCGATGCTGTTAAAATGCTCTGTATAGCTCTTAAGTATAAAATCTAGTGGGAGGTATGATATTTGCAAAATGACAGGAGGAAATAAGATACCCCAGTGAGGATTTGCTCTGTCCTAGTCACTATGCACTTGCAACCATCTCTCTCTTAGCCAGCACTTTTCACTTGTAAAGGATGAAGTTCAAAAAGGTCAGATGCAAAGTCCTGCGCTGGGGTTTTGGCAATCCCAAGCACAAATCCAGGCTGAGCAGAGAGTGGATTGAAAGCAGCCCTGGGGAGAAGGAGTTGGGGTGTTGGTTGATAGGAAGCTCAGTATGACCTGTCAGTGTGTGCTTAAGCCCAGAACCCCCTGTCTGCTGAGCTGCATCCCCAGAGCATGAGCAGCTGGTCATGGAGGGGATTCTCCCCATCTGCTTTGCTTTGGGGAGACCCCCCCCTACAGTCCTGATCCAGCTTTGGGGTAATAGCACAAGAGGGATGTGGAGCTGTTGGAGCAAGGCCAGAGAAGGCCATAGAGATGCTGCAAGGGCTGGAGCAGCTCTGCTCTGGAGCCAGGCTGAGAGAGCTGGGCTGGTTCAGCCTGCAGAAGAGAAGGTTCCTTAAGGAAAGACCTTAGAGAAGCTCCAGTGCCTAACAGGGCTACATGAAACCTGGAGAGGGGCTTTGGACAAGGGTCTGTAGGGACAGGGCAAGGGGGAATGGCTTTAACCTGGAACAGGGGAGACTTAGATTAGAGATAAGGAAGAAATTCTTCCTTGTGAGAGTGCTGAGGCGCTGGCACAGGGTGTCCAGAGAAGCTGTGGCTGCCCCATCCCTGGCAGTGTTCAAGGCCAGGTTGGATGGGGCTTGGAGCAACCTGCTGTAGTGGAAGGTGTCCCTGCTTGTGTAGGTGGTTAGAACTAGATGAGCTTTAGTCCCTTCCAAGCCAAACTGTTCTATGATTAAAGACCTTTTTTTTAAGAAGCTTTTGTGGGTTTGCAGTGAATTTTCTAAATTCCTTCGGCACTCTGCTTTAAAATACTGTGTGTGTGATTTGTTTGTCAAAATATCAAAGGAGTTTTTCATGCTAGAATTTTTTTTTATGGCATGTGAACATGAGCAGGGGTTGTCTTTCCTCCCCACCTCACAGCTCCTACACCATAACGCACATGATCCAAAATAGCATCAGCATGTGCTGTACTGAGATGCAGCTGTGAATAGTGGGAGGCAGGACACCATGATGTGGCCGGAGGTGCCTATTTCCTTGCTCTTGTCTTTGATGCCATGTGAAATAGGAGCTTTGCTTTCTAGCCAGTGATTTTCTCCTCTTTGTGGATGTTGCGAACTTGCAGCCTAGGTGAGAAAAAATCGAACTAAAGGTTTGCTGCTTGCTGATACTGAATAGTGAAAAAAAAAATTGTTATACGTGACAGTTCCATTTATGTTTCCTTTTAAAAAAAAAATTTAGGAAATAATATGCAAAAATCTGCCAAGAATTAATTAGATTATACTATTTGAAGCTGTGACTTTATGAATTGCTAGCTTTAAACTTAGACAAGGGTGTAATTCTGTTCCCTTTTGCCAGTTGCTTTTTGACATAGCTGGTAATTACAGTGCCACACTTGTGCTTTTGGGTGCTGCCTCAAGTATCTCACAGGGTGGCTTCCCAGTGAGGCTGATCATATCAGTGTAGTGTGCCTGTCTGGAATAGATACTGTTTGTTTCATGGCAGCAAGAACAATTTTGTTAGAGTATAACTTATTTTAGGTGTTTGAGATGCTGCTGCATTCTTTACAGATGCAGCGTGTCAGGGGAATTGTGTTTAGCTGGGGACATACTCAAAAGCTGAGGTAGCACCCTTTTTAGAGGTTTGCTACAGGTTAGGCTGGACTTATGACTCAGCACTCTGTTGCAGTGCTCCCCAAGTGGCAAAGAGCAGTACTGTCAAACGCAGAATGAATTCATGGCAAAACTGTGAAAGTTGCTGCCAGTTGGAAACGTTATTTCCTGTTCCTAGTACGAGATTTTGCACCTGCATGTATGCAAAGTGTCACTGTGTAACTCTGCCTTCTCCAAAGGGCACAATAATAAGCCATAACAACCAATACTCTCCAGTCCTAATAGTACTGATTCAGACCTGGCCTGAGGCCTAGCAGCGTTGTTTCCTAGCCATCACCTGCCACTGGCTCAAGCGGATCCCCTGGGTACATCCGAGCTGCCATCCGAAGGTGCTGTTGACTCCTATAGATGTGCTCAGTCTACGACTGTATCTGCAGTGCTGTGAGGGAAGTTATTTAGTGTTTAGCCACAGCCCTGTGCAGCTTGTATAATCTGCATCACTGTGGTGAGGTGGCTGCCGCTCACTAATAAGATTGTTTGTGCTTCTTCAGGGAAGTCTGTGTAGACTACAGAGAACTGTTGCTGCAGCATAGGTGTGCAAAGCCCTCTGTATCTGACATGAACAGCCAGTTCTTGTCAGGTGCCAAGCTAAGGCTCTTCAATCCAGAAGTTCAGTAATGTTTGGGATGTAAGATTAGTCTTTACTGTGCCTGCAGCTGTCAGGTCTCAGAGGAGAGGTTAAGGACTTAACTGGACATTGTGACTATGTAGTTACATCTCTGTCCCTGTCAGCGTCTGTATGTAATGAGTAAAGCACTCCTGCACTGAAGGTATTCGGACGGATTTCACTCTCTGCTCAATCTGTTCTGATCAATAAGGATTTCTAGTCACTGACACTGGAACATACTGTGTTTAAGAACATAAAATGCTGAAGTTCCCTGTTTAATATAATTTATATGCATCTTTTAAGCTAAATGTCTACATGCCATTTTCTTTGAAGTATCTGCAGCATATAATGGCAGTTAGTGCTAGGATTTCTTTACTCTTTGAAGGCTGCTGAGTCAATGGCTGTCTACTTTTCTGCTGGAAAATGTACCAGTGCATGCTTCCCTTTGACTAGCCTGATTACTACTATAATCATTGTTACTGCATTAAATATGAGTAAACCTTCACATGTCTCTACATATTCGAATCTGATTATTATACACTCAAAAAAAGGACATAGTATTTAAATAATAGTCAGACTTCTTAAATCTAAACAAATCTTTTAAGTATATAGCCCAACTGTCAACCAAAATTAGTCGTTTTCTGGTGACACTTAAATATATGCAGCTTATGTTGTGCTCACTATTCTTGAAGTTTAGCTAAATCAATAGCTTACCTAATTTGCTGCATCTCACTGAGTTATCTCATGTGCACCATTAGTTTTATAATTCTATCATTACTTTGCCTAGACTTTAAACTTCAGTTTAAAAGAGCGGTGTTCAGAGGAAAAGACCTGGAGATAAATGGCATATCTCATCTTTTAAAAGGTGGAATAAATTGAAGGTGGTGCTTCTGTTGAGCTTCTGCTGGTGTCCTGTATACTATGTGACAGGAACAGCCCCACTGGGAAAGGGGGGGAATTGTATGTGTGGGGCTAATGGAAATTTGAGATTTTGAGTAGGCTGGTTAGAGAGCCAAATAACCATTATTTGAGCAGCAGTCAGGGAGGTTTAGCTGCATTTTCTGTTAAATTAATGTATTTAGGTCTCCCAGGACTATTTCAAAATAATCTCCCAATTTGCTTGAAGGCTTTGGCCGGTTTGATTTATGGGTTAAGGGCTTTTGAGTGATTTTGCACTGCGTAGACTTCAAGAATTGCAGTTAGAAGTAACAAGCATTAATATGATCAAAGTATTAGTATTTCAAGGAAAGTCCCAGTGCAGTGATAAAATCAGCATGGGCAACTGTTATTTAGCAGTTATTTCTTAGTTTTGTGGGGTTCTGGTTTTAATATGATTAACTGTTCGCCTTTATTGTAAAGGATGGGACACATACATGCTTAGCTCCCCATTCCTTGGGAATCTCAGATTTGTGCACCAGTTTTCAGCTCACTTTGGGTTGTGGAACCAACTATGGATACATGAAGAAGTTTGTCAAGTTGGTTGTTTAAAGCTCATCGGGGTGGTGGATTGCCAGTCCGGTTTGGCTGATGGGATGTGTTCTCTATTCATTGCTTCAGAAAATATATCAGAATAAGATTGAAACAAATGATATTGAAAATGCATATGTAACCATAAGATAATGGGTAGCTGCCTTAACTCCTAGGAGCATGTCTATCATGTCAAAGACATGGGTAATGTGTCATAGTGGGTGCAGGTTCACATGGATGCTTAGCAGTAAATTGTATTTACCAGCTGCTCCCCTGCATGCCATGTGCAATGTCTTATCAACCTGTGAAAGAGGAATATGGAATAGAAATCTGCACAGGAGTTTTCTGATCGTTTCCTCTCACTGGAAATCAAATTGCCTTTTTCCCCCCTCACTTCACAGGTTTTCTAAATTAAAAATTTATCAGTGGTCATGCAGTGCTTTGTTTCTCTTAAAATAAGTTAGCTACCTTGAAATACAAGGCTGAATTTTGTTTAATTGCACTCTAATTCAGAATTAGGACTGTAAAAATGAGAGTACAGTCCTTTAAATAGATTGTCAGATCTGTTTTGAAACTCAACTGGAAAAAAGGCATCATCACCATAGTGAATGATCCAACTTTATGAGCTCAGGTCAGCTTACATCTGTGAACAAATACCCAATTTTAAAAGAAGCTTAATTTCTTGTGTGTACCCAGCTCTGGAAGCTATTGATTGCATTGAATTAATTTTGAATGCAGTGAGCATCTGCATACATTACAGTGCAATTTTTGTAGACAACTTGGTGGCTTAGGGTTTGTCTTGTTTCTTGCTTTAGACTGCCTCTAACCAGTTTTCTACCTGCTTGGAGACAATGCAGGAATCAAATGACCCTTGCTAATTCCACCTGCATCTTGCAGTGACACTCTTTTGCTATTATCTTGTTACCATGTTGATCTTATGTTTGTTCCCTGCAGGGTACAACTAATAACTACTGAATGCAAATGCATTTCATAGTTGATACAATAACAGCCTTTTTACTTTTTCTGTCAGTGTAGTTGGTTGGCTTAGAAAGCTTTATTGATGGTGTTTGCAACAGTTTTGTTTGTGGTAACAGCTGTTATTTCAGACTTAAATTTCATCATTTCATCTTTGTAGGGAATGTTATCTTCAACATTACCAGCCTGCTGCTCCAAGCTGCTTTGTTCTTTTTACTCCCAAGTAAATCCTCACTGATTTAAGTGAGTATCTGGTCCTCTCTGAGTAAGGGACTTGACAGTTCCTAGCACAGGTAGCACTGAAGCCTTCTTTAATTGTCTTCCTATGTGATGACCAGAGGCAGAAAGGAGTAATGCTGTTTTACATAGGAATATTTAAATACCNCAACAGTTTTGTTTGTGGTAACAGCTGTTATTTCAGACTTAAATTTCATCATTTCATCTTTGTTGGGAATGTTATCTTCAACATTACCAGCCTGCTGCTCCAAGCTGCTTTGTTCTTTTTACTCCCAAGTAAATCCTCACTGATTTTATCTAAAGTAGGAGACAGACTTATGCCAAGTCTCTTCCTTTGTCATTTGACCCAATATTTATTCAATATATAAATCATTTCATACCTGCTTTATAGACCGAGATGTCCATAGAGGCATATAGGATATGTTCTGAGATGTCTGGGATGTTGTTGAATTTAAAACTTGGCCTGCTAGGCAACCTTTCCTAAAGAGGGATTTGTGCCATCAGTATGGAACAGCTGTCACAATCTTGCTGTCATTGAATATGTATGCAAAGTGAATCACCCTTTCCATGTTTAATTCAGTGCAGGATTAAAATGCACATGGATTGAAGTGATTGAGTGTTTACACTCACTAGCAAGACAATCCAGACTGAGAGTTGACCAAGTCTGTCCTTTCTGTCCTATAGCTCTTCTGGAAATTGCTTACTTCAACTGTAATTCTTCTGGCCTCAAGAACATTAGAACAAATTGGGCACTGCCACTGTCTGCAGTACTCTATCCCACATTGTTATAAATACTATATGAAAATGATCTCTAAACTACTTCAGTGTTTAGTTCTCTAAGCTGTCAGCAAAGTCCCTCATACCATGGTGCTATGGATTAAAGATTTCATGGTTCTAAATTTAATCCTGTTTTCTTGGTTGCTTTCCATGAAGGGTGGAAAAAATAAAGAAGGGGGAGGTGTGCCTGGTGATCCATTTACTTATGTGCAAATTATAAAGTTGTGTAGGTGTGGGGTTCACTGTGGAGCCAAACTTGTGTTTTTGCAAACAATTTTCAAGACGTAACTGAAGTTAGCTGTGCTTGTAGAAGGCATGGCAAATGACTGTGTGATTCTTTACATTTAAATCAATTGCACGGTCTTGGTTTTCCCATGACTGTTCCTTTTCATCTAACCAGTTGCTTCATCCTTAGTGGTGCTTCTAATGTGTCTCACAAGCAGGAACTGAGCCTCTCGTATGCAGTTTCATGTTTGGGCTGCCACTGTTGCCTGTTTATATTTGCAACTGCTGCTTCTTGTGATATGTGAATTAACAATATATTTTTGCATCTTCTCCAGATATTTGCATGCATAATTTTCTCCGCTTTGTCATGTCTCCTCTTCTGGGCTTCCTACGTTTTTACCAGAGTAGGAGCAAAGGTGTAACGGCAGCAAGGTTTTCTTCAGGTTTATTTTGTGTGGTTGTTTTTACAGTGTGCTGATTGGTGTCATATGGTACTGCAGATAATGCTTATGGAAGTTTATGTTTGGAAGAATGCAGCTTCACATATTTCTGATTTGGTTTCGGTTTGGTGGTTTTGTTTTTTAGCTTTGATCCTGAAAGCACAGTTCATAGACTAGGTTTTAAGTGGCTCCCTAAAAATGTATCTTGCTAAATTCAGGATTCTTTCCTTATTTGTAGCTGTAATTATTATCTTGCTGCCTATATAACATGTTGGGGTTTTTTTTAACTTACTCAAAAAGCAGCTACTCACTGTGCATGCCAAAAATCTCTAATTTAGCTTGTTTCTCCTGATATTTCCAAATTATGCATAGTTTTGTGACTTGCTCATTTACCATTTGAGTTGCACATCATATTTGTCTACTTGAAGAGTATATATGAGCATAAAACTGAAGTAGTTGCTCCTTCCCTACCATTTTAATGTGCATTTGAAATGAAAATTTGTGATGAAATCAGTCCAGGAAAAATTACTTCACAAGAAGTGTACTTTGGGGTTGTGATTAAAATCACAATGCTTTTTCCAAGGAGATACTTTGGCTTCAGTCAGTAAGACTGTTTTTACCAGGGAAGCTTGCACATCAGACCACCATCATTTTCCACTGCTGCATCCTCACTTCTCTCTGAGGACCTATGCTTTCTTTCAGTTTCCTTTCAATACCCACCCAGCAAACCCCATGAATGACAGACTGGTTTGTGTTGGAAGGGACCTTAAAGCTCATGCAGTTCCAAGCCCCATCCAGCCTGACCTTGAACACTGCCAAGGATGGGGCACCCACAGCTTCTCTGGGCAACTTGTGTCAGGGCCTCACCACCCTCACTGGGAAGAGCTTCTTCCTAATGTCTGATCTGAATCTCCCGTCTGTCAAGTTTAAAGCCATTCCCCCTTGTTCTCTTCTTACATGCTCTTATAGAAAGTCCCTTTCTGGATTTCTTGTCAGCCTCTTTAGGCGCTGGAGCTGCTGTAAGGTCTCCCCAGAGCCTTCTCTTCTCCAGGCTGAACAAGGCCAGCTCTCTCAGCCTGTCTTCAGAGCAGAGCTGCTCCAGCCCTTGCAGCATCTCCATGGCCTTCTCTGGACTTACTCCAACAGGTCCCCATCCTTCTTATGAATGAGGTTTCTAGCCATGTAGAATAAGTAGGTTTCTTATGATAAGTACGTCTTGCTATGTCATGCTTATTGAAAGAGACATAGCTACTATTCCACTATCAAAAAAGTATACACTATTTTCTGATTTGTTTTCATACATGGAGAGAGTTGTTACATGTGATATTTGTGAGTGGAATGAGCAAAGTAATAGGATATGTTTGTAATTTGATTCTAAAAGGATATGAAAGCACAGTTGAAACAGAGATATACCTCTAAAAGCTAGCCAAGTCTGCTCTCGGTCTCTTGTTTATGCAGTTGTGTACAGAAATCTCTTTTAAGTTTGGGATGTAGAGAAAATATTTCACTTGCAATTTTGTTGCTGAAGATGGCTGTAAGCAATGTTTGGGTGCAGTACAACTGGTGAGATCAGTTGGGAAAAGCAAATGAGACTGGTAGCAAAATTTTTTGAAGGACATACTCCTCCATTTGTCTTGGCAAGATTATTGTGGCCTCTCAGTTCTTACAACTGTGGAGCCAAACTGTTAATGATTTTCTGAGGAATAAAAGGTGACAAGAATTACATACTAACAGGTATGTGAAAATAGCCTCCAGTCTTGTATTTGGTTTGGGGTTTTTGCTTGTGGTTTTTTCCCCCATCAGACATGAGGCATGCTCTGGGAAAAATGGTTTGTGCCAAAATGGGCCAGAAAAAGGACACTTATTGATCCACCCAAATGGAATAATTCACTGCCAACCTTGCTCCAGCTTGGGCATCTGGATCATGTAATTTTGCTGGGTTTCTACATACTTTTTTTTTCTCTTGGATCATTTTATTGATTACGTACTTACTTAAAAAATTACTCCATTGCACCAGCTATTGCATGGGGCGGATTTTGAATGGCACTTCTGTTTTTGTTTGATGCAGTAGAAGTGGAAATGACCACTTCCCTCCCATCACTTTACTTCAAGGGCTCTTTTGGGTGAGTAAGTGGTGGTAAGAGTAAAGAAATTGATGCCACAGGGATGGGGTTTTCTAGCTACATCCATGTAAAATAGGAGCTGAGACTGAAAACTTTGTGAGTGGTTTATGCAAGGATTAAGAGCAGCCTAAGTTTTTTCTTAAAAATAATTACCAGATTTGGGGGTCTTGGGTCCTCTCAGTGAGTTACTTGGGAAATCAGATGTTTATGCAACACAGGCACTTCTTGTTTCTCATCCTTTGACTTCTTTGATTTCTAAAGTAGTGGATGCTCACTTAATTATGAATATTTCCAGAGCCAAATGATGATGATTAAAACCTGGGATACAGTACTTTTTATAACACTAATCTTCACAAGATGCTCTGTAATTAGATAAGTATTCTTCTGACTTCACATAGAAGAAAACTGTAAGGGTCCAAATCTGCTTGTGCTTTGGAGTTGCTGTCAACTCTTAAGGTTCTTCATAGGAGAAGGTGGAGCCCTTAAGTGATTTGTCCAAAGACAAGTAAGATGGTGGGAGAGTTTGATTGGGTGTTCCTGATTCACAGGCACCTGGTTTAGAGCTCAAGATGTCTTGTTTGACATTTCAGCTTTTTTTATTTTAGTGTTTATCTTCAAAAGTCATCAACTTCCAACTTTAAAAAACACACAGTAAGACAAATCCTACACCTGGTAGTGAGCCTTCTCGCGCATCGCTAGTGTTTTTAGTCTTACTACCTCTACTAATGTTAGACAGCCTCAAGAATAAAATGGGAGAGATAGTGGAAATAAAATTAAGTCAGTTGTTACTCTCAGAGGCACTTCCTGCTGTGGGAGCTGGAGGCATTATGTGATGGGGAAAGGAGCCTGGAATAACATATCTTTCCGCTGCGATCCACATTCACACATGCAGGGTCAGTATGGCTCTTCCACTGCATGAATTATTGTTCCATGTGGGCATCTACTAGATAGGACATCTCAACGTGAAGGATTTGGGCTCTAGAGAATAGCCACAATTTAAGTTTTCCCTCTACTTCTTTCCACCATCTCTCTTACTAAAGATTTCTTGGTTACCTTTCTTTGGCTGATTGCTATACCAGGTGATTAATGGCTTTCATCTGATTCATCAGTGGGGTTAAGTCATGGTGAAATACATCCTTCTTCTGTTGTTGCATTTCACTGCTTTCCACAAAAGTACAAGATGGGTTTTCTCACTAGAAGCTCTGCCTCTGTTTCTGCCCGTTTCCAGTTACCTTGCTTTTGACAATGTGTCTGTGGAGCTGAGTTAAGAGTGGCAAAAGCTGTGTAGAGAACAGTGATGAAATAGAATCTAGAACATTCTGGGAATACATTGATGAGAATTTATTCTTTGTCTTGTTGATCAACAGCTGCCAGTTGAACATGACTGTGATTGTAGAAGTGCTCTTGCAGTGCGATTGCTCTGAAAAGCACCAGTTCACTAATTTTTTGAGGGATGCTTGGCTTTAAACAGATGAGAATTTGCATTAGATTTAAGCATGAAAAAAATGGGCATGTGCCTTCATTATTTTTTAACAACTGTGCCAACGCTACACGTGTGACTGCAGTGTGTATGCCTGGATGTGCTAGTTTTAACCTAAGTATGAGACCTTGTTGCCTTACGTTGGCAGAATGCTGTGCAAAAGATGCAGTTTTCCTGATGCCAATGTCTTGAGTGCTGGTCTGGCGGAAAACTGATTCTCCTTTTTCTCTTCCCCACTGCCCCCTCCCTCGCTCCCTGTCTTGTAAGTGGATTTATTTTCAGCCCAAGCAGTACCCTGGCTCAGCTCAGTGCACATAGATGAACACTGCAGCTAGCACAAGCAGTTGGTGGAAATGAGGAATCAGATCACCTCTCCTTTCAGCAACAAGAAGGACTAGCTCAAAATGAAGCAACCCTGGGACTGTATCCCACCTAATGTGTGTAGTTAATTATAAACTTGTAGTCATATTTGCATGTACAGATCTGTAGAGGATCTCTGCGGTTTGAATGCTCCTGCCCAAGCCTTTTCCATCGAAGCTTTACCTCTGCTGATACTTGCACTAACTTTGTCATGCTGAAGAGAGCTACAGCAGTGTTCTTGCTGCACATGTGTATGAGGGTAGTTTATGTGCCAAGCTAAAATGCCGAATTTTGGTTCAGGTGAGAAATCATATTAAGATTCTGTTGCGATATAGGTGCATAATATCATTTCTGTGAGTAGTGAGTGGCAGAAACCTTACAGCAAGTACTGTGCTGATCAAAGTTCTCTGCCTGGATTTGCTGGTACAATTACGGGCAATTTTTATTGCAGTGAGAGTTATATAAAATTTAAATAAGAGTTGACATCATGTTCGTGTGACCTAATTCCCAGGCTTTTGTATTACTAAAATGATCCAGGATATTATAATGCAGTACACTTCAGAATGACACTCTTAGGAGATTGATACAGCACTGGTGTTTGAATAGGAAATGGAGCATGGCAAATTTTGAGATAATGCTGGCATCTTCAAATGTGAAGGGCTGTGTGCCTGGGTGGAAAGCCACAGCTGTGGTTTGAAACTAGGCTGGCTGATGTTTCCTTATCTTCAAATTAGTACTGTTAGTTTGTGTATCACTGGATGTCCAGTTTGCATTAACATGGGCTAACTTTATTCTAACTGGCAAGAAAAAGTCATCGAGCCCTTGTGGAATATTCCAAACTTTCACCACCAAATTCAATTTACTACATTCTTCCTTCTGGACAGCTTGCTCCCATGACAGCCCCATGTCAGATGATGCATGTACACACTCTGAGGTTCCTTTAACTTTGTCCTTGGGATGACACCAGTGGCATTTTTCTCATAATCTTTTAAACACAAAGGAGAAAAATAGTTCCTGTGTGTGTGTGAATTGTCATTTGGAAAGTATCCTGTTTTAATTAAGTTTCACTTACCTAGAAATATTAAGAGCAATTGAAATTGCAATATTTTGAATATTATGAAATAAATGTGTTTGGGTGCAGTTTCTGTTCAGGTACACAATAAGAATCAGTCTCCACTGCAGAGTCGACTTAGAATCATAGAATAGTTAAAGAGTGGAAAGGACCTTAAGATCCTCTAGTTCCAATTCCCCTGCCGTGGGCAGGGACACCCCACACTAAACCATGTCACGCAAGGCTCTGTCCAACCTGGCCTTGAACACTGCCAGGGATGGAGCATTCCAGCTTCCCTGGGCAACCCATTCCAGTGCCTCACCACCCTTACAGTAAAGAAATTCTTCCTTATATCCAATCTAAACCTCCCCTGTTTAAGTTTGAACCCATTACCCCTTGTCCTGTCACTATAGTCCTTAATAAAGAGTCCCTCCCCAGCATCCCTATAGGCCACATTCAGATACTAGAAGGCTGCTATGAGGTCTCCACACAGCTTTCTCTTCTCCAGGCTGAACAGCCCCAACTTTCTCAGCCTGTCTTCATACAGGAGATGCTCCAGTCCCCTGATCATCCTCGTGACCTCCTCTGGACTTGTTCCAACAGTTCCATGTCGTTTTTATGTTGAGGACACCAGAACTGCACACAATGCTCCAGGTGAGGTCTCACGAGAGCAGATCAGAGGGGCAGGATCATAGAATCATAGAACAGTTAGGGTTGGAAAGGACCTTAACATCATCCAGTTCCAACCCCCCTGCCATAAGCAGGGACACAGTACACTAAACCATGCCACCCAAGGCTTCATCCAACCTGTCCTTGAGCACTGCCAGGGATGGAGCACTCACAGCTTCCCTGGGCAACCCATTCCAGCATCTCACCACCCACCTCCTTCGACCTGCTGGTCACGCTCCTTTTGATGCAGCCCAGGATACAGTTGGCTTTCTTGCTGCTCTTGTCCAAGGACTACCCAGATGCACCAATCTGAGTGACTGTATGCTTATAGCCCACCTTGGGAGTATAGGCATTATCCAGGTGGTGAGTATACTTATATTCATAGTCCATCCACTTGCAGTGAGGACAAAGGCAATGGAAAGAAGTGTAGAGCATTTTACCATACTGAACCTGTGGGTATGATTCCACAAGTCCTAATGCCTTACATTGAAAAAAGAAGCTCCAGGGTAGATGTGTGTCTCATACAACTGTAAATACCCAAGCCAACCTTACCTGCAGTGCTCAAATCCAGTGCAGAGTTAGCTTGTATTTATACTGGTATCAGTTTGCCCACATACTCCAGCCTACCCCCAAAAATGTCAGACCTAGGCTATAGTAGTCTAGCAGCAAGCTTATCAGGGTTTCATTTCAACCTGAGTTAGCAGTCTGTGGGACTCACTCTTGAAAAGACAGGCCAGCCAACCTGCTAATATTTCACTGCCATGCCCTAATTACCCTGGGTAATTCTCTGTTGACTATTTCTGTCTTTACACACTTCAGAACACCTAAAATGGCACTTTAATCCTGCATTTGGCTGCTCTGTTTTGCTGTGCTACAGTATTTGAACAGCAGTGCCCTAAGGCACATGCCTGCACACAAGTTTGCTGGAAGTGGACATCAGCCTTCTAGTACAATTGTGCCGGCTCATCTGTAAATTCTATAATTTGAGGAAAATAGAACTAAAACTGTTTAAAGTTTAGTGTACAGAAAACGTCATGCAGACAAGAAGAAATTAATTCGATCTGCTGAAAGGTTTTGCTGCCAGGTATTTTCGTATGATCTGTGTTAGCACAAGTAACTCCGTTTGGAAATTGTTTTACACACAGAATTGTTGTTTTACCATTACAAACAGCAGCTCTATGCTGGGGCACACAAATCCTGCACGCATTCATGGATCAGCCAAGTAAAAACATGGTATTTCCCAAAGGAAATCTATCCCAGCATGCAGACTACTGAAGCACGACTGAGGATGTGGCTGCGTATGTCGGGCTTTGTAGAGACGACTCTCCCTCTGTGCTGCCATAGATCAAGCTGTGATTTTTTTAGTAAAGGCACCTCCTTCATGTTTAGGCATCGAGTAATTTCTTCTGAGATGTTCTTCCATTAGAGCTGTCTTGAAGGTCTGCCACTGTCTTTACACACCTGAATGTTTGCTGGGGTTTTCTGCTGGTTTGGCTTGTTCAAGTTCTCTAACAGCTCATGGCTGTTCTGCCTAGTGTTTTCTGTTAGATTCAGAAGTCTCTGCATGCAGAACACAGGGAAAGCTCAACACCTGTTTCGTTCCCTTTTGCTCCCAGTGTTTCACCAGGCACAGGTTTAGTGAAATCTTTGTCATAGGGTATGAAAAATTTATTGCTTCAGGTTTTGGGGTTTTTTTGCTACCAGATTGCATTGTAAATGCAAACCCAGCCTGGTTGGAGCTCAGGCAGAAGTGATGCTCTGTTGTTGTCTGGTTGGGTTTTTGTGTGTGTGATTGTTCTGGTTTTTTTTCCCTTTCAGTTATTTAAATTAGATGGAGGATGAAGGTTGCAGGACTGCAGTACTTTTGCAGCTGTATTGAAGATTACCTTAGGAGATAAGTTTGTGTGACAGGTTTGTAGAAAAGGAAGTGAACTTAAATTATTTTAAGCCACCCATGCTGCAGGAGAAGGATGGTGGAATGCTGCCTGCTAGTGTTTTATCATCATTCACCCTTCTTGAATTTCAGGGCTATCATTTCCTCAAGAAAAGGTTCAATAGTTTTTTTTTTTGACCAATTTGCTTTTTTCCTCCTGAGGATAGACAAAGGTATTTTATTCAAGCATCAAATCAATTACTTTTATGCAGAAAGACAGTTGATCAGAATGTGCTTGTATGTCTTTTAATTTTGCTTCTCTACCATCTAAGCATGCACTGTTGTTGTGTGTTACCTGTCTGGTCTATCAGGGTCTTACAGAAAATCAGTAACTTGCCTTTCCTCTAACCTGAGGGATTTTGGCAGTTTCGACTAGATAGTGAGGCTGTGAGAAACTGATTTGCCTGCGCTTGGTATCGCAGAACTTGCTAATGGTTTGGTTCTGGCTTTTCTAACATGGAAATCTTTGCCTGTACTCTCAGTATCCAAGAATTTTCCAGTTTCCACGTGGTCATTTCCTGCCTTGGGTGAGGTGGGATATTTTATGAAGGGTTTATTTAAAAATTAAAGACTTGGTAGGCAAAGGGGGTGCCCCCTGAATGCTGATGTGGCTGGTCTTGGTGTGATGTTTCTGAATACCTGGTGAAATCCTGCTTCTGTGAAGGCACAGCTTGCATATGAAGATGAATCTGTAATAGCCACTTTGTTACCATTCCCTTTTTAGCTCATGTACTCTGGTGTACTCCCCTAGTTATTGCCTGTAACATAAATGGTATTGCTGTAAGCCTAGTTTTACTGATATTCAGTAGTTGGAACAGAGAAACTGTGATGCAGCAGAGAATTTGGCATGGTCGGAGTGCTGTGTTGGAACAATGTATAAATGATTTCCCCTTTTTGTTTTGCTGTTAATGATCAGCCTGAGCAGTTGCATTGGACATGCTGTGTGTGAGAATGCTCAGAGGCCTTGCTGCACCCGCAGCTTTGCTTGCATGATTATCTGTACGTGCCATAGATGGAAATTGAACATCTAATTACTTCATAAGATTTGTGAACCGAGATTTAGAGCCTGCTTAGCCTCTGCTTGGAAAGTCCTTTCTGTGTGATTTCAAGTCTGCTTTTGTTCTTCTCAGGTCCTTTCACAGATGTTGTCACTACAAACCTGAAACTCGGCAATCCTACAGACAGAAACGTGTGCTTCAAAGTTAAGACCACAGCACCACGTAGATACTGTGTAAGGCCTAACAGTGGAATTATTGATGCAGGAACATCAATTAATGTTTCTGGTAAGCCATTCAAGCATATTTTTGGTGATCAAAAATAGCTTTTTCTAATCAGTTACCTTTTGGAAAGCTTTGCCCTTTGAAAGTGTTATTGAATGTTTGTAAAAGCAACAGGTTGTGATTCCGTGTAGAAGCAGCCATTTTGTATATCCTTACTTCCCTTATTCCTGGTCTAGCAGTAATAGGCTTGGTTTTATAACTTGTTTTGGAGGGGAGAAAAGGGAGAAATACATAAACTACTTCTGTAGTTCAGTAGCAGCCGTAGCCAGCCTATCCAGAGCTGTGCTGCTGCAGCCCTGCCTTCCCTGTGGGATTATTTTTGTACAGTTAGTTTGTTGCCAGCTTAACGCTCTGAACCAGCTCCCTGCAGGGTCAAACAGGTGCTTGGATGGATATGTAGAAGGAAGGATAAAACCAAGTGAGCTGCAGACACACCAGTCAAGAATAATGTTGGCTGTTCCTGAGCTGCCTAATGTAACCAATAATGAAAACATTTCCTTTCAAACCATGCTTGTGATGTGTTCCTAGAAGATGCAGTGTGCTTTGTTGTTAGAAATGTCAAGTTACTAAATCTTTGTAGTTCCATAGGAAAAACTAATGTTTTTCTCTGAGTTAGTAGCTCTTGACTTGCCTAAGTTTTGGTAATGGAAAAGTTAGGAATGGCTTACTTTCAAAGCATAAAGAGCTGAGTGTTTCTTATAGACAGAATGTCAGTATGTTATTAACTTGCTGATGATAAATGCCCAAAAAGAATATTTTCTCAGTGACTTCTCCAGTCCATGTTATCAATAAAAAACTTCTATTAAAGCATGCAGCAGTGGCATGGTGCATGAATGAAGTCTGACTTCTTAGTTAAGAAAATGATTTCTGTAAAATACATTCAGATTTGGTTTACTATTTACTAAATTTTAATATTGTCATGGTAAGAAAAATTACTTACAGATAGGTTTTACAGTTTGCTGCTGGTCTCTTACCAACCTTTTCTAGCCTGGAATAAAAAAATTGGGGAGCTAAAACTACTGCTTGAAAAACAATGAAAATGTAAAAAGTAAGATTTTAGCTTTTTACTTAAAATGTAAAAATATTTAAACTCTTCACCCTTGGAGAGCTTGCTTCAACAAAATAAAAATTGATCCTAAATATACTTTGCACGGTAACAGTAAGAGTCTCTAATCCTAATTTAAGTTTTCTTGTTCATGCCTGCATTGGCTCACTCATTGATCTGTTGTCTTTGGGATTTCTACTGTGTCAGTTCAACGTGCATATGATTGCAGAATTGTGCTCTGCTTGCAGATAACCTTTGGACAATGTCACAGTGAGGAGATAACCAGTGCAGTGGTTACAGTGTTACAGTACAGGTGGGGCAAGCAAAGCGCTTCTGCTTCAGGAGAAGGCTAGCACGTATCCAGTAAGCTCTGAAATGCCTAGTATGTAAATGAGAAAGCTCTCCAGAGAGAAATTTTGATCTTTAAAACTCAGGACAACTCCCCACTAAAGCTGTCTGTCATCTCTGCTAGCTGCAGGCAAGCATATTAAATGTGTAGAAATCAATGAAGTGATAATGAAAATTAGCATGGTTCCTAGCTACAAATTATCTTCATGCTATAAAGATGTGGATTCTTTTAATCTTTCAAATGAATTTTCAAAATTAAAAGCTCACTTCCTTTGCAAGCACATAGCATGCTTTTTTGATCTCAACATTGAGTGTGTTCTTAAACTCCTGCTTGCAATGACCCTTCACTCTACCTTGAACAGAATATAGTATAGTAGAGTGTGGTATGAACCATCTTTTGTTATGCTACCAGCATGCCTGAATCTTACTTGCTTTTCCAGCTCAGTTCTTCCCAGCTGCATACCAGATAGAATATGGATCTAGTCCAAGATTTGACTTAAAGTATCCTGTTATGAGAGATAACTGTGCTAACCCTAAGCTATGCTTTGCTCTTGCTGACATAGCTTTGAAAAAGTTCCCTTTTCTGATAACTTCATTTAGAGTGATTTATGATTCAGTTAGTTTTGCGATGGCTATGGTATATTTAATCACAAGTTCAGATTTGGGTTCAACATATTTTCATGCTGATAAAAAGTAAGTAATAATAACACTCCTAAATTGCCAATCCTTATATTAAGATTATATTTTAAAATGCAAGTATTACACATTCATTATTTTTAGGTAATATATTAAGGTAGATTTATAGGTAGATGTGTAACAGATTTCTGGGGTTATAAATGTTAATTCTTAATTTACTAAAACATTCTAAACTGAAGCTGTTTTTATGTTGTGCTGTGGTTGAATTTGTCTTTCAAAGAGCTGTGTACATTGCACTCCTGGTAGCTCCTTTAAGCCACACTCCGGACCTAATTTTGGACTGTGTCTGAAAGGTGGCAGTGTCTTTGGTTCTGATTAGCAAAAGAGATCTTTTGGATAGGTGGGATCAAAGATGGGACTTTCATTAACTTAAAGAACAGAATATTTCCAGATTCACAGAAAGGGGTGAGATGCGTTTAAACTTTGCTTTGGAGTAATCTTGCTTAAGAGCAGAGGGCTGATTTTGGAGTTAGGTAGAAAATAAATGAAAGTTGCATCTTGGCCTGTAAGTCGGTTATTTTTCAGTCATGTAATTCAAGTCTTGCACAGGGTATAAATATAGGACTTGAATTCCTCCAAACCTAGTAAATACTACTGATGAGAAATTATTAGAGTATAGTTAATTCAGTAGTAACTTCCAGACACTTTAACTAGGCTGTGTATACTATATGCAGTCTGTCCTCTTGAGAATTGCTTCTAGCTTCTAACAGAGCCCCTGGGTAGCACTGTGTTGGTACTGCACCTTGTCTCTTAAAAAATCAGTGCCTAAATATAATAGCATGAAGCTCTGGAAGAATTTGTTAGTTTCATAGAATATTACTGACTGAAGCTGAGTTTGGGGCAGCTGTATCTTCCGTGCATTGTAGTAACCAGTTACCTTTGTTGCACTCCTGTGAAACTGTATCTGCTATTTTGATGTAGGTATATGAGAGAATATTCTGCCTTAACACAGAGGCAGGAGTTGGAAAGTTACTCCATTTTTTTTCATACTCGTATGGTTCATTAAAAACATACAGAATGCTAGAAAAGCTTGCTTTATTCTAGTAGAGTCTCAAATGCTGGCTTCTCACACAGCTTTTCCTAACTATCAGGATTTAAGGCCCTGTCAGCATGCACTGCTTGCTGCAATGTCAGGTTTGTAGCCTGTGTTTTCACCTATTATGTAAAGGCATTTAATTTTAACAGCTGAGTTTATGTAACTATTGGAAAGTGTGTGTGTGTGTGCTGTCATCTGATTTCATTGCATTCACTGTGAAATACTTTGGAGAGTATTTGCAAACATTCCATTTTTGTTAAATGTGTCTTATTTCCACAAAGATATCTGATTTTGTGGCTTCCAAGAGGTTGAAGTCTGAATAAAAGGCATGAATGGATTACAGAGGAAAAGTGAAAAAATATAAGCCTATACTGATGAGTCTGCAGATATAGGTGTTTAACGGTAGGAGAGAGGAAGTACAGATGGTACCATCTGTGCACACTGTCCCACTGAAGACAACAGTCTGAACATGCTTCTGAAAAAATGGGGAGAAGCTGACATTAGCCTTAGGTTGCTGTCAGATATCCTTGGAGGGGAGTTTTTAGTGTTTTGTAAACTTGCCTGGTTTTGGAAAGGCAGTTTGTTGCCTTCAGGAGGGTGCTTCTGCAGCTGCTCTTCTCTTTGGTCACAGCAGGTCTGCTCCTTTCTCTAAGACACCAGTCATGTCTCATCCACTGCTGCAGCCCCCAATTCTCCCAGGGCAGCGTTGTTGCTGTACCCTGTTCCCCTGGGCCTCCCAGGACTAGGTGGCACCTGCCCAGGTTTGGTTTTGTCTGCTTGCTTTAGCAGAATTTATCTTGATATTCACAGATTTGACCTATTTTTGTATGACTGAAATATTTACAAAAAGAACTATGTAAACGTGGAACAAATGTGGAATGGTGCAGTGGATTCTGCCTGTTTCTGCAGAGATGAGTGTCCTTCACTCAGCTCCAGCGGAGCTGATCGAATTGCACCGTTGATCCTGAGGCTTGCTCCTGTAGCTTGTTGGGGTATTTTATGTAAAGGTGATCTGAATGTGGTAGATTTGATCTATCCAGACCATAAAAAATTTCAGGCAGTGCCATTTGGGAAAATTATCAGTAAAGCTAGAAAAGAAAAATAGATTCATAGGCTATTGAATGGGCTACTTAAGAGTAAGTAAACAGTGATGTGGTAGATGGAAATGTAATAGCAGAAAGGTACTAGTGACATTTCTTGAGAATGATTCCTAGTACTAATCTTGTTTAATGCTTTTATAAGCAATTCTGGCACAAGGAGTGCACTAAAAACCCTGATCATGATGCGAAGTCGGGAGGCTGAAGAAGATACACTGGAGAGCTGGGTGTCCTTGAAGGCTACAGTAAGAGAAACAAAAGATGAGTTTAGTCATAGAAAGTGCAAAATCATGCACTTGGAGGATAAAATACTCCTGCTATAATTGCAAGCTTGTTAAATGAAGGGGGTTGGTCAGCGTGACCAGAATGCTGACATTATAATGAGGCTGCAAATAAGGCAAATGTAGTATGTACAAACAGGCTGGATAATGGAAAAGAGAAGAGGGTGTGAATGCTCTTGTCCAAGGCACTAGTAAGATTTCCTGAATGTGTCATGGGAGTAGCTCATACAGAGGAGTTGAAGCCAAAACAGGTGCAGGGAATGAATGGGGAGCCTGGCCTGGAGAGGACCCACTGAGTCTGGCTTGCTTAGTTTACCAGAAGGCCAAGAGTTACTGTGATTGATGTCTTGAAGTGTGCCAGAAGTGCATGACTCTTCCCCTTCCTTGATATTTAAGCAGAAGGGCAGTATTGGTCTAGGACCAAGTAAACAGGCCATTAATAATTTTAGATGGAAACGAGAAGAAGGTTGCTGATGATCTGATCAGGGAGACCTTTCTGTCCCTTTTACTCTTGGAAAGGAGTGCCAGATCCTAGCAGGCGTTATGGGTAGAATTTAGCCTCCTTCCACGTTCCTTGCTTCAGATTCCCGCTGTTCCTTGAGAAAGCAGGTTTGCTCTAGGAAATCAGAAGAGTTGAATGCTTTTGACATTGTTATTAACATTGCCAGTAACTGTCCTAGGAAAAGGAAAGAGCATTTTAGGAGATCAGTGCCTCGTCTCGGCCATCTACAAAGCCTTGTGTAAAACACTAGGGGTGTAGCAGCAATGTGTGGGAAAACTGCTATCCATTTCTTTGGAAACACTTGAGCACAGGATGTGCATATCGTCAGTCCTTTGTGTCTGAATTTGGACAACACCGAATGAATGGGGTAACAAATATAACCTGTGTTATTCCTCATTCCATTGGGATCTCAATGACTTTACAGTCTTTGCTTGTGGTAGAATATTTCTGGTGCTTTAGCTGGAGGATGATCAGTTTAAGAAGGTGGTTGAAATACATACCCCTGCCGCAGGGATGCTGGTGCTAGCAAACTTGAAGTTCATGTTAATTGTTTTGTTTCTTAGAACTCTGGGTTCTGTTGAAAGCTGGTCAGAAATTTTTGAGATGACTGATTTGAATAAGGCATCTTAGAGGAAACATTCACTTCCCACATAGTTCTTGTGTAAGATATGCAATTTCCAGTCAAAACAACGGAGCCATATTCACAGTAGCCAGTTCTTCAGCAGTTGGGACAGTTGCATGGAACTGATCTTTCACCGATAGTTTGTGAATAAATGTTGAAATGGTTTGGCTTCCTCTTGAACAAAGTACATATTTTTGAGCTTCCCATCTGGCTTATAAGACATTTGCTGAATAATTTGTGTCAATGTGACTTTCATGTATTGATCTAAAAATACAAGTACTAACAACGTCTGTACTGTCAAGCCCTCTCTAGCTGCTTGCTCTTATGATTCAGTGAATGAAATTTAGAGCAGTGACTGTTTGGTGTTCAAGAGTGGCTTCAGCACTACCACTTGGGAAATAAGGATTTTCAGATGAGCTTCTAGTTGCATTCAGCAAAGCAAACTGATATAACTGCAGATCTAGAGAAGTTCCATAACAGTGCATAGTTTTAACTACTCAGATGGATTTTACACATTATGTGGGCTTGGAATAAGTTAGGTGCCTACCACAGGGGTGGAAAACTTACACTGCTGCTTTTCAGTGAGGTTTCATGCAGTTTTGAAATGTATGTGCTTCACAATGCGATCACTTCTGTTTGGAAAAACAATTTTAAAAGCATCCTGTTAATTTGCAAACATTTCTTTTGGCCTAGTGTTTGATTACTGAAAGGGGAGTTAAAAGACCTCATCTGAGAATTTGCTGCCTTCCATCTTGTGGGGCTTTAAAAGTCATGAGGTTGTTTATAGCCACAGATTGTGTGCATAATAAGGGTGGCACGTCCATAACATATTCTGCTCATTGAAGGAAGCGAATTGGTTTGACTTGCCTTCATCAGCAGTAAATGGGATCTTTTGGATATTGCCTTTATATGACAAACCCCTGCAATTAGTGTGTGTGACTTTGGGCACATAATGTCAATGAAAGCAATCTTAATTCTTGAGCTGCTTCTCTTCTTAGTGATTGAATTGAGAGACTGAAGTAGCTCATGGGTTGTGAAAAGTGAATTTTCAAGCCTGCCACCATTTTTTATGTTAGCAGTAATTGCAGTAAATGCAAGTTCATTTAAACTTGAGGGGGTGGTAGCTTTTTGCAATATCTAATAAAGAAATGTATGTATATGAAGTACATAACTGTGCCTCATCAAGTTACTTTAACATGTTAGTTCTTTACCGAAAAAAGATGAGACATAGAAATTCCTAGCATCATATATATAAATCAATATATTATATACTTTACTATATACTATGTTATGTGCTATATAAATAAATTACATTTTAAAAAAGCACACACACCCCTTAAACCTCTCTGCCCCTGAACACAGTCATTTTCTCCATAAGCAAATGCTGGAATGTTTGTGATTTTCAAATGGAGAGAAATAGATTTCTTGCATGCCTTTTAGAGGCTGTTTATATCGCATTGAACCATAAACTTCCAGCTTTAAATTGGTAACAAACTTTCAGCAAATTATTTTTGGAAGAGAAATATTTGCGCTTGATAAAACAAATACCATGAGACTCTTAAACTCTGTAAAGGAAATTTCCATCCTGAGACTTGAACCTCAAGGTTTGAAATGTTTCCAGTTGTCTCTGTAGTCTTTCTCAGGAGCCATCAGCAATACAATGAGTACAACTATTTAAAATGCCAGCTTGTTACTTCTGCCCCAAGGAGGAAGGAAAAAAGATGTTTTCTTGGAGGATATTTCCCTCTGTCCCAGAAGATATGTAAATTACCCTATTTACTATGAACTACTATTATTATCTCCCCATAGTTTGTGTATGAAATACTGTAGCATGATCAGCACTTCCAAAATTCTCAGACAAAAATCTCGACAGTCTGAAGTCTGTTTCTCTTATCTCTTGAAATTTGATTTCAAAGTGAGGTTCCCAATCTCAGTGGCTGTTTCAGTCATGATGTACATACAACTTGAAACCATTTGAATGTTTGTATTTCTCAGATCTGGTGACTGTATCACCAGTGCATGTCTGCATCAGAGCAATGTTAAGATAACGTATTTTCGGGTTTTTCTTGCAGTGATGCTACAGCCTTTTGACTATGACCCTAATGAGAAAAGTAAACACAAGTTTATGGTTCAGTCTATGTTTGCTCCAGCTGATACTTCAGATATGGAAGCAGTAGTAAGTATTGAAATGAATGAAAATGGATTTCTTTACAATTGTATTATTTTATAAGACCTTTCATTGTGTTGCCTAGAGGGCTGTTGTCAGTCCACACTGGAATGATCCTTGAAAGCTTTGCCAGATTTCTATCTCTGCCTTGCAAGGTGTTTTCAGACACAGTTGGTATCTGTAGTTGCTTCTTTAAGACAGTGCTGTCAGTAATAGGATACCAAGCCGTGAAAAGAAAAATATTAAGTAGTTGTATTGTTTCCAAGATACTATTTTTTTAGCAAGGACAACTTGAACTATATATTCTAAGAATATGAAGAATATATTCTAAGTCTGTGGCATGTTTCTTATGTTTATGCTTCTACTCTCAGACTTGTCTTCCCTTGAGCAGCCCCTTTTCCCAGAAGGATGATTTCCAAGTATTGCTTTTTAGTTTATTCCTACCTACGTTTGTTATGGCTTAGGTAAATGAAAGGCCCTCACAGATTTTTGTCCTGTGGATTGCAAATTAGAGTAGCAGAGGTGTGGAGGTGCTGAAGAAAGGAAGGGCAAAAGATGTAGAAATAAGGTGTCAGCAACATTAAGACAACTTGGAAGGGAAAAAAACAGTATGTTAATTGATGGCTTTTCCCATAGCAAAATTTGCTACTGCAAGGAGGCATAAGGAGGCTTTCTCTAGTCTGGCTTTTGTTGGCTTGAGAGAATACTCAGTAGCTAGTGAGGACACAATAAGAAAGAAGAAAAGGCCATTGCTCTAAAGTGTGGGTCTTGTGTGTGTTTGTATGTACATGTATTACTTTAAAAAGCCAACCCCAAAAACCTCAGTACATACAGCTTTTTTACAGGAGTCCTTACAATATGTATCATCTTTGGAATAGCTTTTTAAAGCTGCGGCACTCTGCAGGTTAAGCATTTCCTTTCTGAAAGAGATTTATGGAACTGTATTTGTTTAATGGCCTCAAAATAAGATCCAGTGGGGAAAACAGCAATAGTAATAAAATGTCTGCACCACTAAAAAGATAAGCCAGATTGCCTTTCTTTCTAAACCTTTTAATTTTTATGAGTTACTTTATACCAAGAAAAATGTTCCTCTGCTAGCAAAGAACATTTTTTAGGACCTAAGTGACCCTTCCAGTTTTCCAGAGCTCTACAGACCAATATGATTTCTTTGCCTGTACCACTTTATCAGCTGTTAGCTTTGTTACCACTTTCCATGGCTCTTCCTATTCTGGATAAACAGGTGAGACAAATTACTGGAGTACTATAAAGCTTTCAACACTTCGCAGGCAGCCAAGGACCTCGAAATACAGCTCTGACTTCAGTCACAGAAGATCTGAAGTACGATTCTGTTATTTAGGATGAGTCAAATACTTGCTCAGGTTCCACAGGGGTTAGCCATAATTTGACACCTACTTGAGATACACTGAGCAATACCATGCTACCAGAAGTATGGTCAAAGTGAAGAGAAGCATGTGAGAAATCCAGGATGTAAATGTGGATGCATCTTGCTGTGTATCACTACTATGAATCAGTCTTTTCAGTTCAGGGTTACAGCAGATATTGAGCAAAGATTTATAACTGTTAATTCCTATTAAAAATATTGAAAGGGAACTTGTTTATGGTAGACTCCCTAATTGAAGGGGAGAGAAGGATGAGAGGGAAAACTATCACTTTCTATATGTAGCACATCTGTTATTATTTAGACATTGATCCTGAAAAATAAGGAGGTGGAAAACAAGGAGGGAGAAGAACAGCCCTTTAGTTCATACCAGCCAGGAAGAAAACCTCATATAGAATTTGAAAAGCAGAAACTGCTGAACAAAGACTGCAGAACTAGCACTTACTGATTAGGGGGTTTGTTACCTTTCCCTTCCTTTGATGCACCCCTCCTTTTTAGTTTGTTTTCTCCCCCAGAATCAGGACCATAGCTCCCCCTATCTATGCTCATTACTCTTACACAATTCCCAGTTCTCTCATAAATTACCTGTGTTTTTTTTTCTGACTACTTAGAATCTGTGTCCTTCCTAGTATCTGGTCTTTCTTTGATACCACTCAGTTACATGTTTGGTTTAATTTTTCATCGTCTAATGGTAACATGATAGACACCTGTGGGGTTTTTGTAAGATGACGATATTTATGTCATACACTGCATTTTTCATCTGCCTCTATACTAATATGTTTAATATTAAATTAATAATGAATTATTCTAGTGGAAAGAAGCAAAACCGGAAGAACTCATGGATTCGAAACTTAGGTGTGTGTTTGAGCTACCAGCAGAAAATGATAAGCCTGTGAGTATTTCAAACTGCATATTGAGTGTTTTAACATAATACCACAATAAATCATGTAAAATGGCATGTTTATACAGACAGCTATATAAGCAAAAGATAGAACCCTCTGTTTCACTGCCTGGATGGCATCACCTTTTGAAAACACAATATAAACTATTTAAAAATCTTAGTGATGCTTAATGTAAGGAGCAGCTAATTTGAACAATGCATGTACAACACTAGCACAAAGAAGTCATTTAGTGAAGTATTGCAGGATAAAGAATATTCTTTTAAAAATTGAAAGGTTGTGATTGATGGTCATAAAGCTGAGAGTTTATCCTGGAGCAGGTGTAACTGTCAGCAGTGTTAATTTGCCTGTCCAGCACTCCCTTTTGCTTCCTTGATACAACACTGATTTTAGCAAATAAATGGGTAGAAAGCTAGTAAGGACAACATAACTGCAGCTAGGGGTTATGTTGCAATTAGCAGCTATAATATTGCAGGATCCTTTTTTGTTAGGTTAATGAACGCATTCATTTTTAATGGCAGTATGTAGTGTCAAATGTAGAATTGGTAATGGATTGAATACACTGAGAAATGTTTCCTAGTAGGTAGGTGCTGAAGGCACAATTGTTCCACCTTGCACTGGGCAGCTTTTAATTCCAATTGTGCCTTGTTATATTGTCATTAAGATGGAGAGGTGACAGCCAGCTCTGGGGAGAGAACAGAGAGGGAACCACAGCACAGCAGGAGCTCCTGGCAATCCCTGGTTTCCGAAGGAGCTGCTTTTGTTTGTGCCTGGGGAGGGGAAAGGTGAGGAGAGCACTAACACTCCATAAGCAGGGCAAGTAAGTTCCCACTCACATTCTGTGACATGGTCTAAGGATATTTCCTGTATGCAGGGACTGAAAAGTCAAGTTCATTCTGTCTGCACTTACTGCTGTTGATGTGGTGATTTTTGTGAAACAGAAATGGGAAGTAAAGGTTACAGAAAGAAAAATGTTGTTTTATTTCTTTTGATACAGGCACGTTTCAGGTGTGCAAAGACAATTTTACATGATTCTCCTCCTAAATATCAGGTGTGTGGTGTGGTGTTAACAACTAACCAAAAATCACTCTATCCTTTTTTAACAGCATGACATAGAAATAAATAAAATTGTATCCACAACTGCAACAAAGACAGATTCCTCTGTAATGTCTAAATCAATAAGTTCTTTGGATGACACTGAAGTTAAGAAAATAATGGAAGACTATAAGAGGCTTCAAGTAGAAGTTCAGAGGTTACGGGAGGAGAATAAACAGTTTAAGGTAAAGATACTTCTTTATTTTTTTCCAGATTTACCCTTTTCCTGAAAAAGAAGCTTTCAACTTAAAGGTTTGGTTCCCTAACCTTGGCATGATATTCTAATATTCTAATGTAAATTAAAAGATAATTTAGGTTTTTCCTCTATAAACTGAAAGTGTTGAAATAAATGCTTCTTTGAAAGGGGCGTCCAAGTCATGCAGTCAGAGAAACTGATTGGATAGCAAACTAATTCATTCCTTCTCTTCTTTTTGATTTTTTCCACCTGTTTTCCTCAGTCTGAAGCAGGCATTCAGGGTTGGATTTGGCCCTTTTCTCTCAAATTGATGGAAGCTTGAGGGCACTGTTGTGCAAATACGGTTTTAGTAATTGCACCTACGGTACATCTATAATACAGTACAGTTAAAATGACCAAAGTGAGACAGACTAATAGGAAATATGTTTCCTATCAAAGCCAACGCATTGCTCTGAAGTCACGTAAATGGGAAGCCTTTAAGACATGCTGAGAAACTCTTTCTACAGCAGTTTCATTTGTTGTAAATGCCTAGATGACAGATAACAGCACCAGTGAAAATCTGGAATTGTGCCTATTGGAGCTCAGTGAGAGGAACTCTGTTCTGGCAGCATTGATGCTGCTTGGCTTGGCTGATGCATAAAGAGATTCTTAAGACATTCGTAAACCAGTTTTCTTCTGCACATAGAATTAACAATGTATATGGCTGAGACACAACCTTCTTCTTGTATTCTTGCCCCTTTAAATTCAAAAGTGAGAAACACTGACATACTCTGAGCCTTTAGAATTTCACTTATCTGAGAATTTTTAAGGCTGCAGTAACTTCTATTATAGTTTTATTAGGGGGTTTTATGCATAGACTTGAGGCTTTTGCTTCAGTATCTTACACTTTTACACTATAATACTGTACCACATAAAGTCTAACACTCGTGCTTTGGCTGTATACAGTTAGGTCACAAAAGTCTCATTTTGCTGTCTCCTAAAGTGCTCTGTATGTGTGTAATGGAGTGTGCTAACACACAGCTGTGCTGCACAACATCTTGTGTTATGATGTTGTTTTATCTGTTGTCTCATATATCTTTAAATTGAGAGAGCTGTCGAACTCATACCAAGAATATATCCTAATTACTGTCATTAGTTTCATGTCAAAATGTCAGCATTAATATGATGGGGGAAATAGATTGCCCTTCAAATGCTGATAAAATTTGCTTGTGACATCTCACTAGGTGAATGATGAACATAATTGGCTTAAAGTTGCGTATTTTTCACAATCAATTTTAGTTATACTGAAAAGCCTTTTCCCCAGCAGTGCTGTATTTGATTACAGGGCAAGAAAAGTGCCTTCGTGCCATTCCCTCCATCATTGCTCTTGAAGATACGGAACTCTGCAGATTTTGGACAAGGCTTCCTCATTGCTTCCCCTGTTACCTTAGTCAACAGGAGAATGCTTCCAATAGCATGTGGATTTTGCTCTGCTAGTCAAGCAGATAAAGAATTCTTTTCCTACCTCACTACCCTTTCCTTCTCAGGATTATTGAAGAAAATAGAGTTCTAAATTAGCTGTAAATTAGCTTTCACCTGTTTTATTATGTCCACCTGAAATAAATACGATAAGGGAGAATATTTACAGCTGCCTTTCAGTAGAAATAATCAACATCTCTTCCTTCAGGAAGAAGATGGACTGCGGATGAGGAAGGCACCCCAGACAAACAACCCAATATCTGCTTCTGCAGCTGCTGTCAAGGACGAAGGGTTCAGCTCCAGACTACTTGCTTTGGTGGTTTTGTTCTTTGTCTTTGGTGTAATTATAGGAAAAATAGCCTTGTAGAGGCAGCATGCTGGAAATTGTAAATTGGTTTGATGGTTCTGCCATATCATTGGATTAAATCTATTCATAACAATGTTTAAAAAAACCTTAATGTATGACATCTCACAGGTCTTGCCTTTAAATTACCCCTGCACAAATACTATGTAACGTAATCTAGAAAGTTTCAAATGTACAGTGAGTGGATGAATGAAAGAGATTATGCTTCAGTGATGAAGGGGGGAGAAAATCATGATTTAACACTACAATGGAATATTGTATATGTCATTTTAAACATTCTTAGACCCTGGTACATGTTGCTGGATGACCTCTTTTTAAAAAAAAAAAAAATAAGAAAAAAAATAAAAAAAGGAAAAATAAAAAAGGAAAAATAGAAAAAACTCTTCCTCCGCTGCCGGCGCTGGCCCTATTGGATGTTTGGAGGTGGGTTAGGCAGGAGGTGTTGATAAACTTCTGTAAAATACGTTAATCCACCATTCTGCTCATAAATTTAACAGTTTCTGTCAGTGTCTTCAACTCTGTGCAAGTTACCAATTTCTTGGCACTTAAATGAATCTTGAGAAACTGAAAAGACTTGTATGTGGCAATGCTGAGTGTGCTAGGCATCATTAAGAGGCATATATTGACTGGTATGACACTCATTTGCAATAAAGGTCAATGCCTTGTTCTCATAAAGGGACCAAGCTACATTGCTGTTGGTTCATTTAGTTGAATGAAATGTTATTCAGAGATGTTTAATGCATATTTAACTTATTTAATGTATTTCATCTCATGTTTCCTTATTGTCACAAAATTGACTAATACTATATGGTATGAAAAGGCACCTGTTTAAAGCCAGTGACTAGAACTAAAAATTTGCTGCTGTAGTGATGCAAGATTCTTCTGCCTCCTGGTGTTTTGGGCACTACACCATTGTTGGGAGTTTTGATTATCTGAGCATTGGAGAAACAGTGGTCAGGAAACTGGTTTTGTATGTAAATAAGTCTAGGGGGACAAAAACTATTAGTAGTAAACTAGTCCTATGCCGTAAAAGACCAATCCTGTTTGACTATGTAGAATCTTAAAAAAAAAAAAGGAAAAAAAAAAAGAAAAGAAAAGAAAAATTAAATAAAGCCCCCAAATTAATGTTTCCTTTGTTACTTTTGTCATGTTCTCACAGCTTTAGAGGGGGGGAGGAAACTTAGTTCATGGCATAAGGAAAGCCTTGTTTGAGGATGATTTATTTTTTCTTTCCAGCCTAATCTTAAAATCCATCCAAACCACCCCATCCTGAGCCTGATACACATAAATGTTGGTCAGAGTAACCGTCCTGACTGCTGAGGTACAAGGTAAAAGGTAATGTCCCATTTTTCAGTTTAGCTGGGTTCAGTAGTTAAGATGCTTAGTAACATGTTCAAAGTAAGGTTAAGGTAATCTTGTGCTAAGCATACTTTTACTGCAAAATACATAGGCTCAATGTGTTGTAACATGTTGAACTTCAGTGGATGACAGCTCTTGAGCAGGTAAAATCCTTTATATTCTTAGATTAGGTCCAAAAACCATCGGTAACAAGTTTTAGTAGCATCTTTCATGGTTTAAGGTAGGTCTTTTAGAAGCGACTTCTTCATTATTCCTGTGTTTTCATGGGAAAACTGTTTGGGCTGCAGCCTGTCTGCCCCACTCATTGACCTTTATATTTGTTCCACTTGTGTCTTAAGGGTTTCCTGCTTTGCAAGTGCAAAGAAGTAAAATTTTATGTGATGTTTAATAAGAAAATAGGAGGAAAATAATCTTACTGGTGTGTTCAGCTTATGAACACAACTCTGACAGTACCTCCAGAAGGTTCAGCTGAAATGAGAGGGGTATCTTCAGCATTTTAAAATGAGAGTGCCTTGTCTGCTCAGGATGGAAGTGACAAAGCTGTTCAAGTATGCCCGTAAAGGGCAGAGGAGATGGGAGATGAGCTGGAAAGAACGAAGCAGAGAGTTCAGTTTGACAAATTGGGCACAACTGATAAAGAAAAAGATGCTTTCTGGGCAGTAGAAGCTGAAAAGAACTTTTACATGAAACACTTTAAAAGAACCTTTTCAGAAAGACAAGGTTATAAGTGGCATTGCAAAATCAGTTTTCATGGCTTTGATGAATGTATTTGAGAGAACCTGACCTGAAGGGAGTCGGAGCTATGCAGTATTTTTGAAGAGGCTGTTGTAAATATCTTGATATCACTGAAATGCGTTATCAGAAAAGCTGAATTCCTAACTTGCTTTAAGCAAAAAGATATTGCCTCCTTTGAGAGCCCATTGGTCTGCTGCAAAACAGCCTCAGAAAAGTTTGGGGTTTTGAAAAAAAGGCTGTATGCAGGATAAAGGGGAAGGATTGAAGCTTGGAACTGCTCTCTTGTGAGTATATCTCTAATAATGTTGCAGGGCAATTTTACACACAGTTAGCTACCACAGTGGACTTGGCTGGCACAGGCAGCTCCCAGCTGAAGGGGGAAGCCAGCAGAAGACATTTTCCTTCCAGCGTTCAGTACTCACTTAGTGGTCTGTGGCAACTTGGAACTTTAAATCATTTGTGAGCAAAGTCATCCCTGTTGCTTGCACTCCAGGGTTATAAAAAGAGGTCTTAGAAAACACTCTCATGCTTTGCTAGATGTGTTACAAGTGTGTGATCAAGGAGACCAGCAAACAGAGGGCTGTAGTTAAGGATCTGTTGGCAACAGCTGTAGCCTGCAGTTGGGCTGACCCCTGCTATCTGTCCTATACAAGACTCCTAAATTAACAGCTCATCTTCTGGAACTTAACAAAATTCTGAGGTCTTTCCTCACCATCTCTGACAACAGCTGACCAGGCAGGAGCACTGAATTGTCAGGGTAATGCTTTTGCCCAGCTTAAAATGACTGATGAGTGGAATCCTTAGTATGTATCTGATCAACCATATACTTCTGTCATACACAGCAGAAAGAAATCTAAAGATGTTTTTTTCTTGTGAGGTTCCTAAAAAGCTGGTCTGTAGGTAGAGTTACAGACCAGAGTGGATGGATGTTCTAAACCCACCTGGATCTTCTGTAAGTTGTTCCTTATCACAGTGACCCCAGAGCAAATGTTTTCATGAAGTATTCACAGACAGTGCGTTATTCTGGGGGCATTGTGTATCTTCTGAAGTTATGCATGAAACATAGAGTTTCTAAATAAGATTGTCTGGTGTTCTTGCACAACACCAGATGTTAGAAAACTGTAACTGATACGTAATAGTACAAGTCAATATATTCCTTAATCTAATTATTGTCCTTACTCTTATTTTAAGATTCCCAGTTGCATATACATTTATCATTAATTTTTGTAGGATCTGGTAGAGGCTGCTTAGGTAGTCTTCATTTTGTGGAGCTGTGTACTCCTGTCTGCACCCTCTGGCCAAATCTGAAATAGATATCTAAAATGTCTTGAAGCCTCATATTGGGAAATGAATGCAGAATGGTTTCTACTATTTCTATGTAGTTATCCACATCTTAAAGCAAATATTCCATGCATGAATGATCAGAACTATTGCTCTGCATTGGCACTTGTCAGCTGTGACTGCATAACTGCAACAATTACATATGTAAGCCAAGCACCCAGCTTCAAGTTAGCATTGAATAGCCTTAGGGATTGAAGAGCAAGATAATACCAGGTGTGTCACATTGAGAGGGATTGATGTACCAGAATGTAATTTTCTAAAACTACAGGATTGTAATAGCTTGGTGGTGGCATTCCATGTCCTGAAATGTCCTTTTTTTGTCCTGAAATGCTGTGAATGGGATAAAGTTGGAACCTCATTTTGCAAATGGCTGTAGTTTCTTCTCACCAGTAAACTGTACAGTTTTTTTCACTGCACATGTAAAATTGCACTTCTAATTGTAATCTTGATTTAGCAGTTGGCGTATTTACATGGTGTGTACTTACATACACACAAAAATGGATTGTTGATGTCTTGAGATACTTGATGTTGCAGTTGCCTAATGAAAGAAAACTGTCATCCCTTTTCTTTAGCAAATGTGTATGACATTTTTATCTCTTCATCAGAACACTTCCTTAATTCTCAGGCACAGCAGTGACTTAACTGTAGTATCCTACATTTTTGAAACTATACTTCTCTTGCTCTACGTGATGTCCTGAAATGCCATATCCTGAGTTCTGTTTTCTATATAAAGTAACTGAGAAACAACCACGACCAAAAATCCCTCTGTTTGAAATTAAAGAACATGTGAAACAGGCGTGCTGAACTTCATGTTTGTTGTGGCTGCGTTACAGCTGCAATAGTGCTTCACAGCAGCGCTGGAGCAGCCTGGGGTGGGAGAGCTGCTTTTTCATTGTTTGAAAATGGGTTAGATCCATTACCCAAATCCTCAAGTGAGCAAGCTGAGAAGGGACAGGTGGTGAGGGAATTTCAGTTACATACTTGAGATTTTTTTTTGGAGCCAGAAACAGTAATATAAAAAAGAAGACCGTGATCTCTAGAGGAGTGAGATTAGCGTAGTGCTGTATGTGGAAGCTGCTATTCTTTGTAATCAGATACATACCTACAGATTAATTTGCTAATTAGAAAACATTCATGTAAACCAGTGTTTAGGCATTTGACAAAGAAAACCAAGTAGTGAGCAAAGCTGGTTGCTTGTAGAGTGAAACCTAGCAGTTCTTTGGATACGTGTCATAAAAGGATGACAGTGGGATGTAATGCTGGTGTAAATCATCTGTTACTGTTAGATAAATAGTGGGATTTATTGTTCAAGCAGGGCAGTGCTGATCCTTTGACCATGTCCAATTAAGATTTCTTTATGTTATGCTGACAGCCTCGTGTATACTGAATCACTTTGTCTAACGGGTCAGTGCAAAAGTGACATTACTCATTGTGCTGTTATTAACTTCTGTTTTGACAGGCTTCAGAAGACAAAGTAATTGTGTGTTTCCACTACTCATATTTGCTTAACTATAAAATGTGTTTGTTTTATTAATGGGTTGATTTTTTTTTTACTGGATAAATGTAGATTATTTTCTAAAATAACAAAAGTACCAGCAAGAGATCTCTTTAACGTGTAACTCTCTACTGAGCGTGCACTTGCACCCTTCCACATGTACCTGCCATTTACTCCACCGGTTCTGTGGCATATTTGCTTTCACAGAACTGCTTTCACATGTGTATCTTGAAGAGCAAATCTTCAGAAAACTTCACTAAACTTCCATGTAGATCTTTTTGTCTCCCAGCCCAGGCCTAAGTTTGTCCTGAAGCTTCTGCATGAGTGAGAACTGCAACAAGGACCACTGAGTCTGTGAGCACAGAAACAAGTCAGCTTTTCCTTGAAGCAAGCTTGAACTTTGGATCTTTCCTCCTATGATCTGTCATTAGAAAATGGCCTTTTCCAGATGGCAAAACAAAAGAAGTTAAGAAAACAAATGAATTAAGAAGAATTAATTGAAGCTGCATATTACGAGTTGACATTATACATCTGGCATTTCTGTTTATGTTTCTGCATTGGTACTTTTCATCCTTTTTTTAATAAGTTCCTAATTTTGTGATTTCTCTTTCCAACATTTTGAACTGAGGCACAGCCTGTAATATTGTTCCCAGTTTAGCTGTACTTCATTTCTTTTTAATCACATCTTTTTCTTCAGTGGATAAACTCACAAGATTAGAAAAGCCTCTTGAATTCCCTCATGTTTGAGTTGGCGAAGTTCCCACACGCAATTATCCACACACAGCTACTTTTAAAAGACCTTTATGAAGCCTGCACAAAGTCAAGCACTCAGAAGTTAGGAAACAGCAAAACCAAGTGTGTGCACTGTTAATTTGGCCACTTTTTGTGAGTATGAGGCAGTATCTGAGCATGCCTTCAGTGCCGGGTCAAGAAGTGAGCTGTGGCTGCCCAGGAATTGTCTAAAACTGCCCTGCTTTGTGTGCGTGACTTTAAGTTCTCTGAAGATATGTATAGTTCGGTTTTTAAAAGCTGAACTGTTGGACTTAAAAAATGGCATCATGGTATTAGGTGTAACCCATGTGTGTGTCAGTATGGAATCCTTTATGTCCGGCTTGTGGGCATCCATTCTTGACCTGAGCATCTGATGCAGTAACTGAGCTGAAGCAGCAGTATTAGCTTTCACATTTCACTGGGAGGCCACACACAAGTATGACTGGAGCCAAGAATTTTTGCTTCAGTTCTGAGCCCAAAACAGTGTTTCTGTGAAGACTGCAGACTGTCCTGCCTAATTCTTTTCCTGATCTATCCTGTTTGAACTGTCAAATCTCACTCCATTCCCTCCCTCAGCCATTTGGTTTAATCCAAGTCATCCTTGTTCTTCTCTGCTCCTTGGCAAGGAAACTGATACTCAGATGAGCGTCACTGAATGGATTCTCTTCTCTGCTGCCTGTTTACTTTCTGCCTCAGTCTCTGTTCCCATTGTCCTTCCAGCCCTGCCTGTCCTGGACTACGGGCCAGTGGGAGCACTGGGTGGCTGCACCCAGGCCACCCTTTGGCACACATGTCCAGGTTGGTTCCCAGCCCAGGTAACCACTCACCTTCCTGCTTCCTCTTTGACAAATGTGTTCCTTCTTCCTCTTCACTCTGTGTAGAGTTTGAAGCAATGAAGTCTTGTCATCCATCTCCTTTCTGTCTCCTTTCTGCTGTTCCAATGTGGGATATTTATAGCAAATAACAGGTTCGTATTCAGTGTGGATTGCTTATCAAATGAAGCACTGGCTCAATGCTGTTAATATATCCAGAAGTGATTTAATTCGTGTGTGTGTGTTTTATTTCAGTTTAAGAATTATTAAGGAAATCTAGAATCCAAACCTCATTCTAAGGTGATATAAATGGTGAGGATGAAGATGGCTATCCACTAATGTTCATTGTCTGTGTCCCAGACCTGTTTTTCTAATGCAGTGTTAGACATGAAACATGAAGTTATTTGTATTTGTCTTGTTTATGTCAGATACAGGTAAACGAATCAAGAACTAGGAGTTGGAATCCTGATGTTTGAGTGAAGTATACAGCCATGCAGGCTGCCAACAGTGTAACTGGTACCTCAAAAGTCCATAGATGAGCAAATTTCTTATCAAATCTGGTAGTGAAGAAATTAGATGAAAAACTGAACTAGATTTGGCAGGTTTTGAAGAGTATTAAAGGGCCAAAAATCCAGCAATTTTGCCATCAGGAAGGGGGAGGGCTTTGGCTAACTGCCCACCCTGCTTCAGTGGTGAAATGAAGGAAAATTAGCTGTAAAGTCATAAAACAAGTAAGAAAAAGGGATGCAGACAGCAATCAACTCAAATGAGTTACGTTAAAAATTAATGAGGAAAGCAACAGCCAAAGGAAAAGAAAACTGGACTGGGGTGCTTGAGAGGCAGATAAAGAGCTGAAGTTCAGAGGAAATTTTGTGGTAGGATAAGGACCATTGCGAGAGGCAGGTGATGCTAGTGCTAGTGATGATTTAAGAGAACTGGAAAAGTGATGTCATTCGTTAGCAATGTTCAGTATTAAAAATGAACACATTTAAGTTCAGTGGGTGTAGAAACCTTGTATCAGTATCTGCTAAGGGCAGTCTGTGACCTCCTGATGGGGAGGAACGCAGAGGGGACAGGATGGCCCGGGCACAGTTTTCAACCAGCTTGGCCCCCAGGGAAGAGATGAAAAAGGAGATGGGGTGAATGAAGGAGCACAGTGTAAGTCCTTTGATTGTTTTTCAGCTTTCTTTTGGATTAGAGTGAACTGAGTGTATTCCCCCCAACCCCTGCAAAGCTTGATGTTGTCTGACAATCACATTTCAAAAGTGGGCATTCAAGGAGGGCCATAATGCAGTGGGGATGCTCATAGAAGGGTTCTGCTGGGACCCGACGTGATTCAGTGGTTCCAGATCACTGCTGAAAACATACAAAATTCCTACTGATAAAATGTTAACGTGACAAAAATACCCATACCCAGGCCCACTGTAAGAGCTTCACACGTGTTCCAGCACAGTCCCAGGGTAAAAGACTAATGAGTAAGAATGTGTTCTTGTCTTTAATTACTGTTAGCAGTAAGTGATTATACTTGTGTATGTCTCAGCTGTGAGGGCTGGGAATTTTGGATGCAATTTGGGTATTTACATTTTAAAAGAGAAGCTGAGTAATTGGAATGGATGCAAAACAACAAAAAAAGATTCAGAAATGACTGGTGGAGTGTGAAAATGCCTTAGAGAGGCTGAGAGAGAACTCAGATGGCTGAGTTTAGCTACCAGAATTGAGAATGTCTTGATTACAGTGCACAAGTACCTTCACAGGGAGAAACTACTGAACACTGCAGCTCTCTGATCTTAAAAACAGCAACACAACACCAAGCACTGACTGGCAGTGGGAGCCAGGCGAATTCCAATTGGAAAAAGGCACAAATTCTTAAAGAGAGAAGAACTGTGTAATTTAGGAATGTTTCTTCAAAAAACTGTGAACAGAACAATAAAAGTTATGATATTTATGCAAATAGCTTTTTCATGGCTTTTTTTACTTTCAGAAGTGTACTTAAGCATGGGAGGGAACAGGACAAAGAGGCTCCTGATGAGGCTTTCATAGGAGATGCAGTCAACAGAGCCCACCCCTGGTGCAGAGCTGTGTGTGAGCATCTGAAGCCAGCTGCAGGAGGAGGTGGGACCGTTCTCAAGTGCTTGCTGCATACGTTGCATAAGTATGTGATGTTGTCTTGTCATTTCTTACATCATGTTAATCCCATCACCACCCTGAAAGGATCTGTGGTCTTGGAGGAGTTTTTTACACCATGTAGTATCTGAACACTTGCTTTGTAAATGAAAAACAAGACAGTATCCACACACAAATCTCATTCTTGAGGGTAAATAGAGGGCAGGAATTGGCTTTCTGCTTTTCCACCCACCCTCCAGACAGCAGAAGCCATGTTCTTGCCATGGACATCTTTCAGTTCTGCAGGAACATGTATCCTTGCTGACTGGAGTCACAGGAACTTTTGCTCCAGGCTGCAGCACGTGCCTGCTCTGGCGTGGTGATGGGAAGCGGTTTTGCTGAAAAGAAATGTATGGTCTATGCACATACACACCTGTGCTGCTCCCGACATGCCCCAGCTTACAGCATCTCAACAGGGACATCCCAAAGGAGATGCCACATTCTCAAAGATGCACTTCCACTTCGAACGTTTACCTATGGATCTCCACGTGGTAGCAGGCAACAAAACCCAACAAGTCTTAGAAGCAGGGAGGTGTTTTGGCTGCTGAACTAACCCCTGGAGAAGTCTCCTCCCCCACTAATAGCAGAAGGAATCAAGGCGAGGTAGCTAAGCTTGGCCTTTGTGTTTCACCTTAAAAGTAATGTGCATGATTAATATTTGATCATGCCAGGAACGTGCTGACAACATTTATATCACAATTGTATGCATTTAATAAGTATCTCATTTGAATTATTAGTTAATGTACAAACCCCTCAAAAGTATTTTTGTGTTACAAACCCCATAATTTATCTAAGTATACAAGCTTCAAATTCATACATACAGCATTAAAAAGGTAGCTATTGCATAGCTGGTTTAAGAAAAATACCCTTTGTGAGTAAGATATATAGGCTTATTTGGAAAGGATTTAGCTACTGGGAGGAGGGCTTCTCCACATAAGTTATATTCTTCTTAGCTGCTGCAGACAGGGATTTTAATTTCTTAGTTTGTCCTTGTCAGTAGAAATCAGTTGGACCCGACTATGCTGTCTTGGCTCGAGTATCTGCTCAGCCCATCGCTCACTAGAGGCAGATTTGTAAAGCATCTCTACAGGAATGAGGCTGGAAGTGACATTTTGGTTGAAAGGAGAGCTGGATTAACAACTGCTATGCCAGTAGACTTGCTAAAAGGGAGACAGTAAAATACATGGCCTGACAAGACTTGTAAGTGAGCTTCTGCTCTGCTTGGAACGCGGCGAGTGGAGTCACAACGGAGAGGCAGTGACCCAAGCAGTGCCCCGGTACCGAAGCACAGGCCAGTCCTGCACTGGAAAGCCAGGATAATGCAGCAAGGATGCAGTGTCTGCAGCTGGGTAATGCTGAAGGTTGGAGTGTTCTCCATTTACTGTGTCTTCTTAAATGACCAGGTCAGGCGTAACACTCTGCTGATGTAATGCTCTGCCAGGGCTGCTTTCTGTGAGCAGAAGATTGTGTATCGCATCTTTGTGTGTGTGTACATGCACACGAGAACTGCAGAAGGTGTCTGCAAACTGAGAAAGGCATGATTAACTCCACCCTTGTCAAGAACCCTTGCTGACTGCTTTATCTATTGCTGTCTGACTCTGCAGATTAAATTTGAAGAGCAGCAACAAGGAGTATGATGGGAGGGAACTTAAAGTCAGAGAAACTCAGCAGCCGATGCTTTGGATGCTTGAATTACATCTGAATCAAGCTCTTGATTAAATCTTAGCAATGTCGAAAGCTGAAAGCAGTAATTGTAATCGATGTCACTTTTTCCCCCCTCATATCGCTAAATTATCTATTGCAATGTGCAGCGCATCCATGTCACTACATTAAAATTGCAGGCAAAGAGGGGAGATGAGGCAATAAAGCCACAGGACAAACAGCATGTAGTCAGGCGTATCTGCTTGGCTTCACTCACTGCTGCTGGTTGTTTTTAAAGCATTTCCAAATCTGAAAAGAACTGCTTCCAGATGTGCTCGTTTGAAGGATATAAAAATCACACTAGCACCAAGACTATCTGAATTCTGTGCTGTACCTCAATAGATAACTAGTCCCATCTTAAAAACAGAAGTGCTATAAACAATAAAAAGACCACAGGCAAAGGTTTTAGTGCTTCATTCCCATTAGCATCCTTTTTTCCCAAGTATTTTAGACTAACATAGTTAGAGAATTCCTCTGGTGCTCCAGCGCACTGAATCAGAGGTGCCTGATAGGAGGTAGGCCGCTTGTCTGGGCGGTCGGGACTGGAGCCGTCCGTGGGCCTCTCTCCGATGTACAGCAGGCTGCGCTCCTTTGCATCTTGCTCTGTTTTGAATAGTTCATACTCTGTGTGGGGCAGCCTGATGCCCAAAGCCAGGCACCCATTTGTGGGTGTTATATCCTGCTCCACCCCAGTGCTCCAGGAGCTGGCCAGCCCACAGGTTCCAGGTTCGGAGGAGTTCAGCATCGTCACCATCACCGGGTCCATGGGTGTCACCCGAGCCTGGGTGACTTTAAAAGCCAGCTCTGTGCCACCTCGCACTTTGGAGGAGGGGATGCCTTGTGTGTAATGCCCAGATGCGTAGATGGTAAAAGTTGGCTGTTTGCAGAGCGGGTCGGAGTAGTGGTAATAGTAACCTTCCCAGGTGTGGTTGTTACCGTGGAAGATGAAGTATCTGGTCAGGAACAGCACCGCGGGTCTCACCTCACAGTGGGTGCTCACCCAGCTGCCGCTGAGCCGCATCGGCAGCTGCGCTGTGAGGGGCAGTATGGGTGGGTGATGTTCATCTGCTCTGTAGATAATCCCACAGGCAGGACAAGGATGCACATGGTGCTGCACAGACAGAAAAGACAAATCGGTGAGCAAAAAACCCTTTCAGGGTATTTACAAAGCTCAAACTCCCCTCTTCCATGCCAGGGTGTTCAACAGCAGTGAACCTGGCCCAAGACATCCAAGCAGATTAAATGTGATAAAGCGCTGCCCTGGCTCTTTGCTATTCTGGTCCACTGGGAAGGACAGCAAGGTCTGTGCCCTGAGGCTGTGCTCTGCCCTGGGAAGGGCTGCTGAGGACAGGCTGTAGGGAGGAGAGCAGGGCAAGGACAGAGCTGCTGTGAGGGTAGGGAAAGCTCCCTCTGGCCAACCAAGCTGTTCTCCCAAGTTCGCTGCAGGCTGCTGCCCTTCCCAGCGCAAGGATGTGGGTACTGGGACAGGTTGGCTACACCCACTGTGTTCCTGCACTGGTTCAGAAAACAATGCAGCCTTTTTGGTGATCCAAAAGGTGAAACCCTACCACGGGGAGGCTGCTGTGGCCATGCTGCACTGCACTGATGGTGGCCTCTCTGGGGCAGCCAACAGCACGGAGTGCTCCCGTTAGCAGGAGAGAGGCAAGGGCTTTGCCAAGCAGCCACAGCAGCGGGCACTGCACCTGAGAGAGAAGGAAAGGACTTACTATAAAACAAGGCCCTGACCTTTGCTGCTTTGTGCAGAGGTCTGAGTCAAACCAGCCCTGCAGCTGATCCAGTGCCAGGAAGGGGGGGTTGTGTAGCTTGGAATTTCTTCTTCATATATCACAACTGATTCATTTTTAAATAGCCAGGGTTTGAGCATTGTGTCGTTTTGCAGAGCACGAGCTGATCTTTACTGAGCTGTCGTACGCAGCAAGGTTAAATAACTCAGTAGTTAACTGTAGGGTGGGTAATTTACATGCAAGTTGATTGGAGTCTACTGTAATTTAGTCATTTTCAGCTTGCTTTACTGCTACTGTCACGTTAATGAGTGCTGACAGTACACAGTACATTATGGCTAAATAATCCCAGAAGTTGGCAAATATACATGCTCTGCTTGGGCAGGAAATTCTTTGATAATGAAAGGTAATTTGGGGAGAATGGGTTTCTTTAAAGCAGATACAAACTTAAGGGGAAAAGAGCGGTATTTTCATATAGAGGGTTAAAAATAATTCCTACCATAGCTGTGCAACTCCCCTTCCCCCCCCCCCCCCCCCC
>NDXB01002382.1:11009-100800 GCA_002631895.1 Agapornis roseicollis | reverse complement strand
TCCCTCCCCCTCCCCCCCCCCCCCCCCCCCCCCCCCCCCAGGGAAATGGAGGCTGGTTCAGAGCAAAGGGGAAAGAAGGAAAATCCTGTGCCCAACAGAACTATCACTGGAGACACGGAGCCAAAACTCCGACTCGCTCAGGCCAGTTGTGTGAAGTTATTGCTAATATATGGCAGCTTCTAATTATCGCCAAGTGGTGACATCATGTGCTGGTCCATTGGAGAGCTGTGAGCTGATTAATGACAGCGCTCTGTTCAGAGAGTGCACTGCAGTATCTTTAGGGTTGCTTTTAAATTGACTTTTAAACGTGTTTATGTTTACCATCTGGTTTTGCTCAGATATATGGTTTTGGCCCAAGATAACACAAGTTTAACCAGTTTGAGAAGGTGACTTTCAAGGGAAGAGGGCTGCTGCTCTGTGGTTTTCAGAGTTCACTTGGTGAAGTTTGAGGTGTGGGGAAATGTTGCCCCCAAAATAGTGGTTTTCAGCTAATTCAATCCTATCTGGTGAAGTTCAGAGAGGTTTCTTCACCCCATCTCACTGCTCAGTCATTTCTGAATGGAGTAGCCATGAAACGTGCTTCTCTGGAAATCAACTAACCTGGTGCCAAATAAAATACAAAAGAAAATATGATATGAAATTGAAACAAGCTATAAGATATAAGGCAACCAAGTCTCCTGCTCAGTCTTACTTGTGTCAAAAATGAGTAGGAGCACCCAGGCAGCACCTTGGGGACCCACATCTCCAGCCCCACACCTCCTCACCCAGTGCCTTGGACAGAAGTGATCTGGGTGCAGGCAGGTGGTGGTATTTTAACTGCAAGGACATTAACAAACGCTTCCCCATGGACCGACGAGGGGCTCACATAAAGGCAGCACCCTTACCATGGCGCTCTGCAGAGGTCGCTGGTAACCGGTGGGTCGGTAGTGGAGCCTCTCCAGCCACTCCGTGTGAATGTCCCCCAGGTACAGCTCCTCCACCAGCCGGCTCCCGCTCTGCTGCGGCTGCACCAAGGGCTGGTAATGCTGCTCCAAGCGCACCAGGCTGAGCTCGTGCATGGCAAAGCCCAAGGCCGCCGTGCAGTCGCGCTCGGTCTTGGCGCTCAGCAGTTCATAGAGGGCTCCGGGAGCCCAGGTGCGCCCTGGGGGCAGGAACCCGCTGCAGCCCTGGCCGGAGGAGGTCTGGTTGATCCAGGAGGCCACCTCCCGCATGGCTTTCTGGCTGTGGAAAACGATGCCGACTTTGTGGAGGTGGTAATCGGCCTCGGTGGCCCCACGGGTGATCCAGGAGGCCTGGCGCAGCCGGAGCTTGCCCTTGATGACCAGCGAGTAGGAGGGGTCGCGGCAAGCGGGGTCCCAGTAGTAGAACTGGTAAGCCTTGAAGAGGCGGTTGGCGTAGAAGAGGTAGGATCGGGTGAGGAACTCGGGTCCCGGGCGCACCTCGCACCTGGGCAGGAAGGCAGAGCTGAGCCACTGCAGCGCATGGGGGGTGTATGCAGAGCGAAATCCCTCCCCAGGGCACCCGCATGCGGGAGGAGACGGGGGCACAGGGGTCTCCCACAGCCGGTGGCCACCCGTGGCTGATTTTAAGGCATCTGCTACCAAAACGCACCAGTGCCAGATGCAGAATCTGGTTTTGTGCCGCACCCCGGGGGGCAGGGGAGGGTCGGAGGGGACGTGGGAGCTGCTCTACCGGATCGAGCCGGGTGTGCTTATCAAGCTGCACCTCACCAAGGAGGGAGGCAGGAGGCTCTATGGGCACCGGGGGGACCTCGGGCCTCCCTCCGGCGTGGGGCTGGCGCTGGCGAGGGGCAGAAGGGAACGGCCTTGCCTGTTGTTGCTCAGCCCCTTGCTTGTACCGGGTGCGGAGGGGCCGGCCCGGGGGTGCCTTACCCGGTGGAGACCCAGCGGCCCTCCAGGCGGGGCGGCAGCGGCGCCGCGATCCTGGCGCCGTCCTGCAGGTGGCGGAGCTGCTGCCGGCACCGCGGCTCCCAGCGCAGCGGCTGCTCCGCTCCCGCGCAGGCTGTGGACGGAGCAGAGAGTCAGCATCAGCACCGCGGGGCTGCAGGGCCCGCAGGGACAGCACAGCAGGGACAGGGGGACAGCACAACGGGCTCAGGTACAGGGAGCCAGGTGGAGAATGAAACCCCAAACGCTGCGCTAAGCAGCGAGCGCTTGGTTAAGGATACAGGGCTCTTCTTTTATTCTACTGTTTTCCAATATCGGAATCTAACTATTTTTTAGATTGAATCTTCCAGTAAAACTGAGTGCTCTTTGCGCATGTTCTCTCTCTCACTATTGTTGAAGCAGTAACCGAAACAGGGAATTACAGCATGGGAACATCAGACTCGCCTGTCGCCTGCCATAAGGACAGTAATTCTGTCACTTACCTCATTTCCCATAACAACGGATGTTATTGGCTTAGGGAATGTGTGAACACTCGGCTAAATCCTGAAGACCTTTGCATGCACACATATATAGTACATATATTCCTATATATTATTCACTCTTTACTTAAGCAAACTTCTGCTGCACTCATCACGAGTTTGCTTCAACAGAAACTTGGGATTTGCCCGTTTTTAACACCACAAAATGAGCTCTCACCGAAGCTCCTCCTCAGACCCCACCAGTTTTCTGCTGTGGAACATCTGCAGAGCCCCGGCCCCGGCCTGGGGGTGCTCAGCCCAACCCGGGGCTGAGGGGGGCTCGCTTGCTCTCAGCTGCACTTTGCATTTGCCCAGTAGTGTCCTGGAAACTCTGCCCCCCTGCAGGCCGATGGCCAGGGCACCGGCTGCCTCCCAGCCTGCCATGCAGTTGGAAAGTAAGATCTTACCTGTGTGTACTTACTGCCTTCCCATAGAGTGCGGGTGCAAAGCATTTCCACACCCTGTGCCTCAGTCAAGGAGACCAAGACACAGTCACAGCTGCTCCTCTTAGCCCCTGTGCACCACATACTCTATAGCCCATGTTGGTGGCAGGATGAAACGTGAATAATTCCTTCCTCCTGACCAAGAACTCCCTAATGCAGTCAGGTTGTGTCTCTCCTAAGACAGAAAGAAGAGCTGCTCTGATGTGCTTCACAAGGCTGAGTAACAGAGTGGCGTGTGAGTGACAGCCACTTTATGCTGCTCTTGCCATAGAGATGTGCCCTAACTGTAGATTTGAGGTCTGGAACTGAACTTTTCAGCTTGAAAAGATGTTTGGATCTGGTGCAGCTGGGCTGGAGTGTTTGAGAGAGAAAACCAGCCACATTCCTTACAACCTGAACCATCCCGTGGTCTTTACAGGGAGCTTTGCCTAAACCAGACCTTCGCTGGGAAGAGAAACCCAAACTATCCAGCTGCACATGAGAGAAGCGATAGGTGAGAGTGCGAAGGGCACAAGCCTGGCCTGGGGAGCACGATCCCTTCCTCCCAAGCAGTGTCTGCAGATCAAGCTGGCACACATCCACGTGTGCTGCAAACCATGGGCAAGGCTACGAGCAGCTGAGCAACACCAAATCCCCTGGCTCACAAGCCCGGGGTGTAACACATGTAAACAGGGCGAGAGTCACAGCTGGGGTCTACCAGGAGGCTCCCCTGATTCCCACTGCAAGGTATCCTGAGCCAGGAGCCTCTCCCCTGCCATTGACACATCCTACACGCACACAGGGCTAACCCCGTTACACATCTCCTGTACCCAAGTTTGCCACAAATACAAGCCCTGCACCAGGTCAGAGGGGAGCTCAGCAACTCATCTGCTGTGCAAGTCAGAGGCTCCTCCTCATGTGGCAAAGCAGAGATAGTCCCACTCAAACAGTATTTTATTACCAATCTAGTAATGTGTAACTCAAGACTCGGATCTGATGAACAAATCCAGTCACTTCTCTACGGTGCTGCCATTTGCAAAGGTTTCACACATGACAGTAACAGGGTCCTTGCAATGTGTTTGTGCAGACTTCAGCACACAAACCCTGAAACTAGTGCTAAGGGATTAAACACATGGAAAGCGAAGCCCCCAGTGAAGCAGGAGAGCAGTAACAGAAGCAGCCTACCTACCCAAAGGCCAGTGAAACCAGCACTGGAGTTTCTGTTACCTCACTCTGCGCTGGAGTGCATAAACTAGCTGGAAAGATACATTACTAGTGCTGAGGGCTCTTTTTTGGAGCAGACTCACAATTGTACTGGTTTTATCATCTTCAAGGGCTGGACGTGGCGAGCATGCACAGCCAGCTCCTTCACAACTGACTGCACTAGGGCTTCCCAAAAAAGCAGTTCCTCAGAGTCTTCATACAAACATGGGGAAATACGGATGACAAACCCCATTCCTGCTAGCTAAGCCTTCAACTTGGCAGCTGCAGCATGCATGCAGACTGCCCCATGTAGAGCCCATTAGGAGCTGGGGCTGTGTCCTCATCCCAATTCTGCCATGACTTGGCTTTGTGGCCTCAGGCAAATCTACTCCTGCCTGCTCCTTACTCCTGGTGTTTCTTTACTCGCCTTCAGAATATGCCAAGTTTCATGTGACTGCCCCTACCAAGAGGCCTAATTACTGGCAAAGCTTTTGGAGAGCCATCAGTACAGGGACAGACCAAACTGAATTACACTTAAAACAAACATGACATCATTATCCTAGAGAATATGGTAAGCTAAAACACAACTCTATTTGTATTAGAGGTAACAGAGTGTAAGGGTCAGATTTGCTCTTGCTCACAAACCACAGAAAGACTGCCGAGGTCTGGAGACTCTAGAGGTATATAAACTCTATAGAGATCTAGTCTATAGCTACACCAAAATAACAGCACAGAATACAGCCCCATTCTCAACTCTAACTATGCTCCACGTGTGTTTACTGCAGCAGAAGCTTCAATATTTGACTGAACCCTTTAGTGCTACTTTTGGCAGAAACACTGAAAGTCTCCATTGTTTGAGAGCACGGAGTCTTTGGGAGCGCAATCACGACATTTTCACACTCAATGGAAAAGGAAATTTTTATAATCAGGATCGAATTCCATGGGGAAAAAAACCCAAAAAAACACCCCTCTGGAATGTAAATATTTGGCATGATGGGAATTCCTCCGGATTTTGTCTTACTTAACTGTAAACAAGACTTCAAGCTGGGTGCATCCTCAAACCACAAGCTATTGGCTTGTGCCCAAATGTTGTGGCTGCCTTCCCCTCTCAAATACTCCAGCCCAGATCCAAACATCCTTTCAAGCTGGAAGATTCCGTTCCAGACCTAAAATCTGCAGTTAGGGCACATCTCTATGGCAAGAGCAGCATAAAGTGGCTGTCACTCACATGTCACTCTGTTACTCAGCCTCTGGTGAAGCGTATCAGAGCAGCTCCGCTCTCCATCTGAAGAGAGACACAAATAAACTGCATTAGAGAGTTCTTGGGCAGGAGGAAGGAATTATTCACAATTCATCTTGGGGACAAAAACACTCATCCATAGGAAAATCAGAAATCCTCCTCAACTGTGATCCCTTCCCTCCCTGTTATCCCATCTGTCTGTATTGATTAACCACAAGTGTTTCCAGAGAGCTCCTCACTACAGCAGCTAGACAAAACAGTGGCTTTTTCCAGCTTTCCGGTGTGTGCTGCATCCAGAGTATTGGCCCGAAGTCTCCTAGCAATGGGGCTGCACAAGCACTCTGGCAATTAGGAATGCCAGCAACCGGGAACGGCTGCTGATCACTGCAATCAGCAGAAACTGATTCAAGCCTTGAGACAACAGCAGTAGCAAATGCTGACCAACTATTCCATACATGCATTTGTACAAGCAGCTTTCAGAAAAATCAGGCTCACAGCCTCAAATGATAGAAAGGCAGAACTGGAAATGCTGCACAAAGTAAACTGGGTAAAACTAAGATGAAAGATTCCTAGGAATTGGCCAAGTGAGAGCCTGCCCGTGGGACTGTGCTAGGTAACTGCTGTATGCTCCAGATTCAGATCCACTTCCTAGTTTTAAAGGGAACAAATCCAATGAGGAGGGAAACAGTGTAATTCGCCTTGTTGGAAACAGATCTTGTTTGTGTTCCTCCAAGCAGACTGACTTTGGAAAAAAGCAAAGTTGAGTCACACATCTGTTCCTTTATAAACGGGGGAGAAAATGCATGCATTACAGTTTGCACCGAATTAGTTACTGTAGATCAACTCTTCTTCAGAGCTGCATTGCTTAATCTGTTACATGTTGTTGCCTCCTATGGCCAGGATTTATTATTCCCATTTATAATTCTAATGTTTCAGTTAGTCACCCATTCACAGGGATAAGATCAGTGCCTGAAGTCATGGAGCATTACACATTTCTTCATTTAGAGATGACATAAAACCTTTGATATTTTCTGAGGAATGCTCAGACTGGAATGAAATGGACGATAAGAAACATCAATATAGTCTGCATAGGCGAATTACACTTATTCACACAGACTTCATTAAGAGAAAAGCAGCCTTTCTTTAGCAATTTTCTCTCCTGGGAGCATGCAGAATGTATTTTGGGTTAGCCACTAAAGGAATAAGCCTTCTTTTCAAAGGGAAGAAAGCTGTTTGTATTTAGCAAATCCATTTTTCTTGCATTTGTTTAGAGAGTAAGTTAACTGTGCTTTTAATTCACTGAGAATAAGGCCTTCCCAAGAGAACAATTCTCTAGGAAGAAATGCATTTTATATTATAGTAGTATAAAGTTATAAAACTTAAATATAACCCATTGGGGGTGGAAAACTGTATCACATCAGAACTTCACATTTTGCCTATCAGCAAACAGAACACAGTTCAGGACAGGACTTAAGCGCATGCTTAAGTCTAATTGGTTTCAGTGAAACTTAAGCATGTGCTTGAAATTAAGCCACTGCATGAACATTTTCCCTGATTAGTAATACCTCCCTGAACTGAAGCCAGACTATGGTTAAGTGGTTGAGGAATGATGCCAGTGCTTTCACTAGAGTACTGTCTGGCTTCTGGAAATGTATTTCTATTATTCATCTCTTATTTGTTTGTAAAATGGGTATAATTACATACAGTTGTTTCAGAGTGTGATGTTCAGTTCATGGTATTTGTAAAAATGCTTTGAATTCAACCTATGTTTCTCAGTTCTTCTTCTAAGGCTGGCACAATAAATGTATTACACGTTAGCTATCACTGCAGAGCATCACCTTGAGTTTCCTGTGCATAACAGAGCATAACCATAGGTGAAATTCTGCAGATCCTAAGAGGGAATTCAGCTGACTCAAAAGTCCCAAGCAGCTCAGGATTTTGATTTTCAAAACACGCTTCCACTATATACTTGCAACACGCTGCAAACAGGTTCAGACACCGTATTCCAGGGCTTCAGCCTGGCTGTGGTCATTGCCAGGTTTGTCTGATGTCCACAATTAAACAGTGAAGCACTTGTGGTGAGTTGACTGGAGGATTTTGAGGCACTACAGAAGTAACTGTTTTCCTCTTGGAATCATGGATTTATTTCTCCTGCAAGCGTCGTGTTCAGCAATAGATAGCAAGACAGATGGGACTGTGGCAGCGAAGGGGAGAAGGGAGGAGGTATTATCTCCTGCGCCTCGGTGACTTCAGTAGAAATTACATTTCAGTGAAACAGCTTCTTAAAACTGCCTTCTCTGGTTGTTTATCCCAAAGAAGAAAACCAGGCCTAACACTGTAAATGGGATTGCAGGGCTTAATTCCAGTTCCACTGGAGTCTGTATACAGGTAAGAGCTCATGACTACATCAGCACCTTATTCAGAAGATGCCCATCCCCATAACCTGGCAGTAAACTGCACTTGGAGAACGGAGGGATACAAGGGAGAAATGGGATACGGGATATTCTCAAATGGGGTGAACTAAGCAGCACACGTAAGAGTTGGTGTAGAGGACTTGTGATGACAAACAAAAGCACTAGAGGCAGATGTGAGTACATCTTCCCAAGAGATCTCCTACAGTTAATGTTGATCAAAACGCCACACTCTCAGTTACACAACAGAGCTTTACTCAGCACGTGCTCCTTGTCCTGACAGTTACAGGAGCCATTTCCTTTCACGTTTCTCCCACCCCCGAGGAGGTTCTGCTCGCAGGCAGAAAGAGGAGTCACACGCTCCTTCCACAGCCACATTGGCCAATGCCAGAAGATTTACTGGAGAACAGCTGAGCAATCCCATACGGCCCAATGGCCCCAGCTGGCCCAACCATTGTGTCCAGCTCAGCAGTGAGCAGCCCTCAGCTCAGGGCTCTCCAGCAATCATTCATCACCTCCACACAAACCTACAGGAGTCTGGAGAGAGGGGTGGTCAACCAGGAGCTGTAAGAGCTAACGGGGCAAACGCTCTATGCCGCCTCCTTTTTGTCATTGGTAAGCACTGAAGAAACCAGATGAGTTCAGGCCATGCTAATACATCATGGCTTGTGTTAAACTCCAAGTGGTATTGACACATAGGCCTGGCACAGAAAATATATAACCAAAAACCAACAGAAACCAAACAAAAGGAGGGTGATGCCAGAGCTTTCTTCCTTGAGCACTGGTGAGACAGGTGAGACCTTAGTGAGATGATCTCTAGTCCCCTGGGTACCTATATGGTACCCTCTGTACCTATACGGTGAGAGCCTGGTGAGAACACGTGAGGGAAGCATTCATTTTCAAAACCAAAAGCAAAACAACCAAGTCCGAGGCTGAACATCCCACTTTGATACAGTTAAATTCTAGCTGGAATTCGTGTTCTTTCCCAATGGGAAATATTACACATATCTTCCTCAATTTAGGCAAGCTGGAAACTCATTAGAAAATACAACACATGTTTTTGAAATTAACACCACCGTGTCAATCTGAATGTATAGAGCACCCATGCAGGTTTTGGCACCTCCCTCAAACCCCTGCACAGACACTCTATTAGTGGCTACTGTGGCCATTTTTAATACTGATGGCTAAGCATATTTTTTCCTGGAGTGCTTTGAAGAGCAGAACCAGTAATCAGGCCATGGCTTGGCTATAAAATGCCAACCTCATTTTAAACATCTAAATCACTCACATGGACCATGAGGAGGACCACCCACCATAGAATATTAACATAACATTCACCCAAAGCAAAAGGAGCAACTGGAACTGGTGGGAGTTGAGAGCAGAACAACAAAAAGAGACTAGAGGGTGGGAAGGTTTGAGTTACGAAGGAAGATTAAAACAGCAGAGTCCATGTAGCCTGGCTGAGTGACGGCTGGGGCAAGACGGGCATGATAACAGCCTATAAATATTCACAAAGCGTAAACACCAAGGAAGGGAGGGAATTCCTTGCAGTGAATAAAGAGGTTCTGTTGGGAGTGAATGAAGAGGGACAAAAATGTGGCTTGTGTATCAGGGTGAACTCCTTGAGGCACAATCCAGTAGGCAGCACAAGTCCACTTGCTTGGCAGGATTTGGAAGGATTGAACAAAGCATTAGTACAGCAGGGAGCAACCCGCTCTTGGCAGCGAGTCGGCGGGATACTCTGAGTGGCCTTTCAGTCTCCCACAGCCATGGAGATGTCCCAGTACCCTGCTCCCACAGGAGACAGCTGCTCTCCTGTGTAAGTACATTGTTCACCATCCTGCTCACCGATATCACTGCCTGGCCTCCATAGGACTACACATACGTAATCAACTGTAATAGGTATTAAACCACTGGACACAGCTGAGAATCCCAGTAGGTCCCTGCAATGTCAAGTACTCACCACTGAAAATCTAAGTCCAGGAAATTAGATTATAAACCCACTAAAGCAAGAACAATCCTTTTGTTCTCTCCTTATTTAGCACCTAACACAACAGGATTCTTGGCACTGCTGCAAGGACACTGTTTATAGTAATAAAAATAGGATCTAATAGGATCTAATAGTCCGAGGCTACTGGACTCCTGTAAAGCCAAGGATGAGAAGGGCATTCAAAAGCAGTCACAAGCTGAAGGTATCCTCAGAAAAAAATCCCTGCAGAAAGGTGGTAAATTGATACACAGCCCACACCAGAAATACGCACACATGTTTAACTTAGAATTAAAGCGACCACAGAAAAAGGTTACTTGTTCAGCTGAAACACAGAATTAAAAGTTACTTCTAGCATGTGTTTTGGGGCCTGGGTGTGGTTTCTAGATAGCCTGAAATTTCAGTCTACTGTTTCGCCTGTCATCATTAGCCAAGTTTTGATGTGTTCCAGTTCTCTTAAACCCTGCCGACAGATGCTAAAATCAAAGTTGACATTCAACCTACGCGCTGCATAATCTAATAACGGGACCTGTGCTACTCAAATCTAACAAGAGCTTTTCTGCAGGAAAACTCTGCTGTCGTTTACGTTTTCATCCATCTTCTCCAGGAGTCCAACAGGAAAAAATGATTTTATTTTTTTTTTCTCTGAAAAGCTTTAAAAATAACAAGTCATTGTGTTTTTGTATCAACAGGGAAAAAGAGACATTCCAAAGCCACAACCTGCCAGTGTCCACCACTTGTGGATTTAGTAAGAGTGTGAACAAGGTAAATCCAATTGTCTCAGTGGGGAGCTTGATGTACACATTGATCTCAGAGTACAGGATAAAATCCCACTTCCAAAGATCTCTGTCCCTGACTCAGACAAGGCCGAAATGTCACACGCTTGTCAGTGTTTCTTATTAATTCAGTAGAAGAAGTCCACATGGGGAACCTTTTCAGTGTTCAACCAAACAGACAGTGTCAAGTTTAAAGCATTATTTAAAAAGCTAAACTCAAACAGAGCTCTTCAAACACTTGGCCATGAGACTTCTGTTGATGTATGTGCTACCACACCAGTTGTAAGTCAAGAGCTGCTGTTGCACTGATCCAAAAGTCTAATAGTGCTGCAGCAGCTGAGCTTCACTAAAGCATTCTCAGTTTCAGATGAATACAAACCATGATGATTTAATAAGCTGTTCACTGAAAATGAGAAAGCATCCGTATGAAAGATGTGATTATCACACTAGCACCCTGCTAAAACTCAAAAATAACGATGGATTTCAACCCTCTTATCACTCGACGCTCTGAGCACTGGCATTTCAAAGGGACATTTCAAAGGAGTTTCTTTCCTGATACATAGAAACAGCTTTCCTAATTTTACATTTTAGAGTGTGAGGCCTTTTAACTTCTTAAAGAAAAAACCCCCAGAGGTTGTAGATTCCTAACCCCTCAGATCTCACACAGTCTGAACTGGGTAGTGAAGGAGCTGCTCCATGAATCACATTTTCAGTTTCTGGCAGCACTCTTACCCTACAGAAGAGGGTAACACATTAAAACCCTCACATTCTCACTGTGAGTTTCTTGGTATTAGAATGGCTCAGATACATCATCTAAAATCATGAAGCTAGGAATTGTCTTTTTTCATACCTTCCTCTTCCTTGGCAAATAAGTAAGAAAACCAAAGGAATTGTGTAACAGCATTGTGTAGGTGCTTCCTAATTTTGAGGTTGATTCTGGCAGTGATTGTATCACATCCATGAAAGCATTGTCTTTATAGATGACATATGCTATGTTGTGGGGAAACACAGGATCCCACTGAAAGCAAAATCTCTTTCCAAACTTTGTTCTGCCAGATGCAGCCTCCCCTAGCACTGGATTCCAGCTTTGGTTTTCTTCACAGCAATTTCTGGCTTTTGAAAATCTCCTTACTCAACAATTTGTGCTTGTGGGGAAAATATAGAAACCACACGATATTTTTTTCACTTGTGCTTTTTTTACATCTCAGCCCTGTTTTTATCTATATCCATATTCTTTGAAACATGGCTAACCTGCAATTATTGAAAGAACAAATAGAGTCGTATCACACGACCCAGCATAACGTATTAGCTGTTGAGATTTGGGCCAGCTTGAGAAATGAAGACGAAACCTGCCAACTTGGTAAATATAAATGAGCTGAGTAAATTTTGCCTAACAAACATTTGGACCAAAGACAATTATTAACAGTACGTACATATACATGCATGTGTAAACACACACACGCATTGCAATATTGAATGTAGTGCTATCATTTATGGGATCGTCTCCCTAATCTCATAATTGAATGCAAGTGCTGGTCTTATCTGACCTCAACACTGTAATTTTCAAACTTAAAAATAAACACTGAAAGCAAGAACAGATCTTTCATGTTAAAGCCATATAGGAGAAGCTACACATGAAAAATATCAGCGTGGTACTACTGGAATGTAAAGACTTCCATGAAAGCTTAGGTAAAACTCAGCAGGTCTCTGGGGACATTTCCAGGAATGAGTGATTCTTTTCTGAAGGAGACTCCAAAATCAGATCCGGTTACCTGCCTAAAGTGCTTTTTCAACTAATTTTGCACCCGTGTCATGCTCTTGCTGATGTTCAGTTTTATGCAAAATACGGAATGCCAGCCCTGTTCACAGTGAAGTCACTGGCAAACCCTGTTTGGACTTTAATGAGCCATGGATCAGACTTTGCTATTTAAGTATATGTTTTAAGGTCCAGCTTCTGTTCTTACTGAAATAAATGGAAATACCCTCACTGATATCACATGGAAGAAGCACAGGGTTTAAATCAGATTGGACTAAAATAAATTGTATGAGGATTTAAGAAAATATTCTAATTAGACTTAAGTGAATAATCTTACATAATGCATTATAACAGATCTCTGAGCAGAGCAACTTGAACTAATAAAATATACAGAGAAGGAAAATATGTATTTCTCAACCCATTAAGCCTTATTTTTGGGGAACAACATATGACAAAGACCTTGCATAAGAACAGAAAAGTAACCCTATAGAAGTACCATGCTTAGAGCTTTCTTTCTGCAGTCTGGTCCTTTACACCTAATGCAAACAACATCCAATCACTTTCACTACACAACTCTTCTGCAACGATCACTAAACTAAGCCCTGAGCTGCAGAGGCAAGTCAGTGAGCTATACTGCTGCCCAAAACCTCAGATGAGTAAACTAAGGGGTGGAAAGGAAGCTAGCTGCAGGAAACCCAAGTGTCTGTGTTTCCAGTGTCCAGACAGCACTGGGGCCTCAGGGGCACCATCTCACCCTTTCTTTCACCTGCCCTTTCTGTTCAGGCATGCAGAGTCTGAACCAAGGGTCTCCCTTGCATTTCCTTGGGACATACTCCAGGAATGGAGGAGCTTTGCTCCTTGTTGTAAACAGAAATCATTTTGCCTCTTTTATTTCACAGCACAGTTGTCTTTGTTCTCCCATATGGTCCCTTAAGCCAGAACCTTTTCTTTTCTGAAACTGCTCCAAGAACTGTGGGGTTGAAAGATGCCTTTCTGAAAGGGAGCCGCAATGTTGCAGCCTGTGCTGCTTGAGGCTCTGTGCGCAGCTGGGGCTCGCTGGCAAGTCCCTGGTGCAGGAGACTACTTGTGAAGTTGTCCCTTGCTGGGGCAGGTGCTGGATCCTCCCAGGAGTATTTCCCAATTCCCAGTGAAACACCGCTGCCAATCACCTCTGAGACCTTCCTCCATCTAAACTCGGCTCAAGCACTCGTGGTGCTCTGTGCTCCGGAGCGGAGCAAGCTGCAGTGGCGTGAGGGAAGCCCAACAGGGTTTCGAGGACAGCAGGGGCAGTGACCCCACAACTATGGGAGCCGAAGGTGGGACCCAGGTGCTGCTCAGCACCTTTCTGGCATCCCCACACGCCGCTCCGAGGGCACGGTTTAAGGGAAGCCCCTCGCCAGGGGGAATGTGCCCCCCACCCCCCGCACCCCTCGGGCCCCACAGCTCGGCAGCATCCCCGGGGCTCCGGGCTCCCTCCGGGGCTCTCCTCGCCCGTGCCCTCCGCAGGCACACGGCGGTAGATGGGGCAGGGCAGCGCGGAGCACAACCGGGGCGCTCCGGCCGGGCACCGCGGGTGCGCACGGCGGAGAAAGCCCCGTCCCGGGCCGGGAGGGGCGCAGCGAGCGGAGCTCGGGCACCAGGTGCCTCCTGTCCCGGCAGCACGGCCCGGGGACACCCCGCGGGCCCCGCCTCAGAGTCGCCTCGCAACTTCCCTGCGCTCTCCTTGCAACCTTCTCGCACCCCTCGCGCTTTTTCTTTGCACCTCTTTGCCATCCCCGTGCTCTCTCCTTGCAGCTCTCCTGCACCCTCCTTGCCATGTCGCTGCCCTCTCCCTGCACCCTTGTTGCCCTCTCCTCGCTATCTCTTTGCACTCCGTACAGTTCCCTCGCACCCTAACTCCTCGCACCTTCGCAGCTCCTCGGTGAAGTCTCCCCGAAGGGGCGACCCCGACTCCGACACCCGCTCCCCGTCCCCTCCACCTATCCCGGGGCGGCAGCGGCCGCCGGTGGCACCTACCTAAGAGCAGCCCGGCGAGCCACCAGCACCGGACCATGGTACCGCTCTGCTTCCGACCCGAGCCGGCGGCAGGAGAGGCGCGATCGCCGCCAGTGCCCGCGGAGCTCAGCGGGGCGCGGCGCCCGGAGGGGCAGCCATCGGCCGCCTGCGCGCTCCGGTGCCCGCGGTGGCGGGACCCCGGCTTCGGCCGGCGGGAGGCTGAGCGCGGCGGGGCAGGCTCCTTTTTCAGCCCAGAGCCTTTGCAAAGGGAGGGAAGAAAACAACGAGAAAGGGGTATTCTAAAACCAAACGCCACAGCCGCCCGCGCCGCGCGTCCCCCCGGCCGCTGATAGCTCTAATGGAGCTTGGCAGCCACAGGTTCCAGCTGCCAGAAGAGGTGGAGACTCAGCCGCCTGCGCCCCACATGCGGCCGCGCACCGCACGCGCGGGGGGGAGGAGGCTTGACCCTCCGCGCCTCCGGTCACTGGGGCCCGCGGCCCGAGCGGCACCGGCTCCTCCGCGTCCGAACCGGCACCCGCCCCTCGCAACCGGTACCCCCACCTCGGGGACTGGGATTTCTCCCTCAGGAACCGGCCCCGACGGCCGCCCTGGCCATGGGGTACAATGGCTGCAGCATCCCGCTCTGCGCCTCAGGGGCCCCGCGGTGGCCCAGGGTGAGTGCCTCACCCTCACCCGTGGCGGTGGGGCTGCCCCCGCTCCACAGAGGCCTTGGGTCCGCTGTGGGTCCTGGGCGCTCCTTTGTGGGGCACTGTGAGGGGATCCCCACAGCTTCATCCTCCTGCTCACTGCAGGCCCAGTGTGGCTCCCTGAGGCCCAGCAGCCCTCCGTTGTCTTCAGCCTAGACTGCCAGGGTCATGGATAGAATGGGGCCTAGAGAGCCTGGAAACCTTCTCAATATCCTTTGCTGACAAAATACGGGAGCCTTTGAAAGCAGCTGTCAAGTACCCACCTCAGGCAGAACTCACCCAGGGCCCTGGAGCTCATGCCGGCCAGTTCCCTCTCCATTACACAACTGAGGCCCACAGATAAAGGGCTTATAATCAGATCTTGGCATGAAGCTGAGCACAAATCCGAACTTGGACATGTCTAGGACAAAACAACATTTCTCCTTGTGTGTATTGAGGATTAGCAGTGAAGCAGTCTGTTTGCTGTCCTTCAAACACAGTAAAACATCATGGTTCCAATAACGTGAGAGCTCAGTTGTATGTGGAAGCCGTGCGGAAAAGAGGCCATGGTGGCCTCTTAACACTCATGATGGTGCCAGCACTAAAGGTTGGACGTTAACTGCATTCTTCCAGACTGAAAAACTAGGTTCAGTTTTTGCAAACGAAGCAAAGAAATCAAAATACACCTATGTCCCCAGCAGAGCCCAGGACCCTGCACACCCGCTTGTCCTACTGCAGCTGGATGTTTCACTGCCTAAAGGGGAACTGCAGGGAGTCAAAGAAAACTGGTCTCCATGTTCGCAGCAGTAATCCTGTTAATTGCAATGAGGAGAAGTGAGGCCTGATTCTGCAGTCCCGTACTTGCCGAGCAGAGGCTTCAGCATGCTGGGGTGAGTGGGTTTATTACTTGCTCAAAAGTAAAGTGTGACATCTTTAATGTGAAGTGGGACAAACATACCTGTCATGGGTGCCTCAAGAACTAAAGTTGAATTACACTTGCCAAAATGAAAATAACAAAAACCCATTTGTAATGCAGGCATTCTTTTTCCTAGCTGATGGTTTTATCTCATTTTACTTCTCAAATATCCCAAACCAGTCATTCTCAGTAGATGTCCAGACCACTGTGGTTTCATTATATTTACAAATACATAAATTATGGAGTGCATAGGCAAAAAAAGTACTTCATAATGATGCTAGACAGAAAGGAGTAATTTTGCAAGAAGTTACCTTTACAAAGCAGGTCATGTTCTTTTCAGATGTAGTCAACTGAAACCCACAAAAATGATGGTACAGATGATCTACTAGTAATGAACTTCAGTCATATGACACCTATCCTCTAATGCTAATTTCCTTCGTTTCTTTTGGGGTATTTTGAGAGCATTTGTTTGTGGGAGGGAGTAAAACCAAAGCAGAGCAGCTTTTACACAGGTGGTTGAAAATTGTAATAATCACATGTAAACTATCATGGGCTTTTATCATATATCAGGCTAACAGGGCATAGTTTCTTTCATATGGCCTCGTTCATCCCTGCAGCTCTCAAGTGACCTTATCAAAGTAACCAAACCATAAGCACTTTTTCTTTGGTAGAATTCCTCCTGCCACCATTGTGTTGCAGAGCTGCCTGAGCACAGCAGAGCAGCTGTTTCGCAGAGTGCTGCCTCAGGAGGATGACAGGAGTGCCACAGCCTGTTAGAAATACTGTGAGGATTTAGACAGGCAATCAAGTCTTCCAACCTGGAAGTCTGCCAGGACATCAGGCTTAAATTCTCAACTGGTGTAAAAATTGCTGGGTAACTGCAGCTCCTGCAGAGGACCAGCAATGTGAAAAAGCCTGTAATTTTTATTATCAAATAATTACAGGCTACCTGCTGGGTAGAGCACGTGGAGGGAGACAAATGATTGCAAATAGCCTATAATTCCAGCAGAACTGTGGCCCGATTTACACGTTCAAAGTGAATATAAGTTGTTCCTATTGTGATTGAGGAGCACTTCACTCATGGTGCTGTAAATACTAACACAGCTGCAGGGTAACTGGGAACCAAACCAAGGTGTTTTTATGTTAGCTACGCTTCACTTGCCTGGCACCTTGTGTAATATTCATTCCCCAGCAGAACAGGTACAGAATACTTGAACTCAGAATCATGCACTTTTGTCAGCAATACAGGGCAATGAGTTGCCTGGCCCCTGAAGGCCAAATATTTTCTCTTCTCCTTGCCAGACTAACAAGAATAGGCAACCACACATGAAGGCAGCAGGCCAGGAAACCAAAGATTAGTAAGCCAGTAAGAAAATACTGTTTGTCTGAGGAAAGTGGTCCTCTAAATAGACACTCAGGTTCCCAAAAAGGCATATCCATAAGCCATAGCAACTTTGCTTCTGAAGTTTAGTCTCTAAGAGGTAATACCAAGGGATATAATGTTTGCAGAGCTGAAAATGCTGGGTGTGCTGAAAGTGCTGAGTATGTGCATTTACAACCAATGTTTACACTGTAGAACTACTTGCACTCCAGTTTCAGGGGTGTATTTGATGGGGCTCTGGGAGTTAGTATGCCCTGACAGCTTTCTAGGATAGCCTGTATGTTTAGGCACAAGACTACTGCAAAAATGTTAGTGAAAGTAGAATACTAAAAAAGATCTTTCTTAACATTCAGACTCTGGTTTCATCCAGGTAATTTCAGCTGCTAGGGATGGTCACCTGTAAAACATGGTTCTGCATCAGGGCAGAGTTTAAAGGCACAACCAACATCTTTCTCAGTGTCTGTGAATGACTGTCACTCTATGGCTTCTTTTGTCAAGTCTCAGCCAGAAATAGATGGAACTAAATAATGAATCTCTGTTTTAAAGGGCAGGGGGAGAAGAGCTAGGCATCCCTCATGGCAAAAAGATTGAATCTCAAGGGAAACTCTGGAGGGAGCTATATACATTTAACACTCTGGCTCACCAACAGGTGGACCGTGATGCAGAGTTGGCAGGTGGGGGCAGAAAAAAGATCTAAACAAGTTATAAAAAACCCAAACAAAACTGGAAAGGATTCTAGAATTTATCAGGAAAAAAATGCAGATTCTATTTCTTTCACTCTTAAATAAAACCAATTAATACGTGCAGAGGACTCTTCATCAGTAATGCAATGTACAGAGCCTTTTTCTCATTAACTCTCATAACATGGCCAAAGGAAGCCACACTGGGGCCAGGGATGATACATTTTGCTTGAACAAATAAATGGTGTCATCAGTACCTGCTTTAGGATGTCTCCCAGCTATAATACGCAGTACTGAGTGCCCTGTTTCTCTCATTTCATCACAGAACAATAGTTCCCTGCTGTGCAATGTACTGTATTATTGCCACACTGTTCGCCGTTAGTAGAGAAAACGTGACACTGCTGTCCTTTATCACCCCTCATTTCTTATGCCAACCTAATCTCAAGCACATGATTTCCTCTTGCCTTTTTGTGATTGGACTCTGCCATTTGAGGCTGCTGGTGGATACAGACAGAGATTGCTGGTGCTTTGGTTGTCTTTCTCAGCCACCTGAGATGAGCACGTTCTGACAGTGGTGCAGTGAAGGAAATATCACCTTCCTTTAGTCTGTTATGTTGTGCTATTCACTGAGAAGCAGCATTAAAAGAAATACTGCAGAGTCATACAGTGCATACCTGGTACACTTCACAGCATAACAATAGGAAAATGTGAATAAACCTTCAATGGGCACATGGCTCAGTGTATGTCTACGCTGAAAAGCACTGGAGTATTATTTACATGCTTAGCTGGGGTTTGTCCTTTCTAGAGAAGTCTGGACTGCTACCTGTTATACTTGGCACGCAGTGATTTAAATAAGAATTTATAGACCCTAAACCATCTGCAAAATGTCCCAGTTCTTCAAGGCCAATGTAAATGCAGTGAGGGGGGAAAACCACAGAAAGAAAAGGCTAACAAGGTTTCTCCTTGCCTCCCCCTTGGCACATTTTATAATTAACTTTATAATGTCTGAGAGCAAAGGTTTGAAGCAGATAAACCTCCTACATCCTTGGAGGCAATTGCAGCAGTTTGCATCGCACATTATACCAGAAGCAACTTTGGTTTCATTGCACTGCAAGTTGTTGTGAATATGTGCACTGCAGGGCACTGTGGAGCACTGGCTTCACATCCTAACATGAAAGCAGCTTGCTGTGATTTATATCATCATGCTAATCAGGAATGTGCATTCATTCAAGGTCCCTTTTGAAGGCAGGGGAAGAAGGAAGAATTAAAAATGAGCCAGCTTTCTCTCTTGTGCAAGGTGCCACTCGTTTCCAAAGCATGAAGGGATTAAGCATGTCATTGGTTTTTACAGACACTATAAAAGGCAGCCAGAGGAGAGATCTTGCTGCGTGCTGTACTGAGAGCTACAGGTGATAGAGTCTTCATCTGCCCTCAGACTCTATCAGCATTAAGCAAATTTGAAATTTAAATAGATCTTGAAACTCTAGCCCACATTTTCTTATGAATGACAGATCCTTCCTGCCCTCAGTCCACCACATTTCTCCAAGCCTGAAAACTGACTCTTCCTTCTTAACAGCAAAAAGTGGGAAAGACGTTTGTGGTCTGGTGGTTACACCATGGGGTTGGGAAGCAGAAGAAGTGTTGTTTCACATCTGGGCCAACTTTCTTGTTCACCATGGACTTGATCCTGCCAAATACTGAGCACCCATTGATTTTTCAAGGCCAAGCCTTCACACAATTCATGTGAGTCCAAGTTCTTGTTCCAAAGCAAAAACTGGGCCTGTATTCAAAAATATTGGTGCTGATTCTGTGGTTATGCTGCTTCCTTCACAATCCCAGCAGCCCAGCATTAATTTCCATTCTCCCTTCTAGTGACATGAGAGCTGGGACAGTCATACTGCAACACTTGACACCCCATAAGCCCTGATTCCTCATTAAAATTTCATTTTACTCCCCTCTAGGGTTTAGTTTTTACAGATTAGTGGGAGGTCCGGCTCTCTTCTGTTTCTGCCCATGCTCAGGAAGGGAGAAGAATAACAATCTGGAAAGAAATTGCTTTTATTCCTACAAATTGCAAAATCACCACTGGCTCTGACATTTGCTAAAGGAGAAGCTACTATACATACAGATGCAGTCTGTACTGAGGCCGGTTTCTGCAGCATGCGGCTTAGAAACAACAAGCAAGCATAATCATGTAACTAGTCTGATTTCTGGTTTATTAGAAAATTAGGATTCTAGGAATTTAGGTGCTCGCTCCTTTTAAATACCTTAGATGTGTAATTTTGTGTATGTTTTCCATCGATCTTGTGGAGACTGTGAACTGATTCTACGGTTCTGCAAAAAGTAACCAAGAAAAGCAGATTGCATTGAAAGTGACTCCATGGGAGTCCCTAAAAGACTGGAAACCGCCACTGAGAGCAGTGGATGGCTTATTTAGGTTGGATATGGCCCCTTTTTTTGCATCTTTATGTGTAATCCAGTTCTCAGTGTAAGATTTCAATGTAAGAACTGCCAGTTGCACCACTGCATGCAGAAAACTGCACAGATCTGGCTGACTCCAAAGGTCTGTGGCTGCAAGCATGGCCTCTGCCATTCTGCAAAGACAGAGAAAATAAGAGGGAATTTGGGCCATCAGTAAAGAAAGGTAAAATAACCCTATCTAAGTGACTATAGTAACCATAAGCAGCTGTTAAAACAAATTGGAGTGTGTTAAAAATCTAAGCTTTTCTGTGATACTTAGTCCAGGGCTGTTACAATAAGGCTTGTTTTCTCCTCATTAGAACAATCATTTGCTCTTTATGTTTAGGAAGATAAATGTTCTCAAGGCACATAATGATATCAGCAAAGATAAATTACGAAGGCCACCAGCCAAATTCATGCTACTGTGAGAAATGCATTGTAAATCATTGCAGCAGACACATGTCTAATCTAAAAGCAGTGCTAGTATGCACCTGCTCATGGCTTGAGACCAGCCCCTCCATCTTAAATTCCTGCAAAGCATAAGAATAATCTTTACAGGAGTCTGCAAAGAGCAGCCAAGGCTGGTGCCCTGCTCAGAAAACACTTCATCACTTATTTAATTCCTGCTTTACTGAAAAAGTATTTCAGGACATGAACTTTAGTTCAAGCCTTAAGTATGTAGTATTCTTATGTACCCAAACCATTATTCGGCTGTGTGCATTTTTTTCTGGTTTATATATGTGCACTTTCCTGCCACCATTCAAACCTATCACAAAATGTTTTTAAAGCCAAAGCCTTCTTTCTGTTTTTTAAAGGTATAAGGAAATGATGGAATACGGGATGTCTTTTGAGTGCTTTGGATTATACAGCCCACTTTCATCTGTGTGTGCCCTGTGGGTACCTGATGTTCAGCATACTTGCCAGTACATCTCCTTGTACAAACCCTCCTTGCTGCCCTGTAACAACCACCAACTGTCCCAAACTGCTGACCTATTAACCAAACAAACTCGGCTAAATATTGCCATGTGTAAGTGTACTACTATTTTTCTAATTGCTAGAAACATGTCCTTCCTGCATTCAATAGCTTCTAGCAGAGATTGTTAACATCTGGGTATTTAGCACAATAGAGGCTTTAAACTTAAAGGAACATTGTCCAGGTCAGTCATTGAATTTGGCCATATGTATTTTTTTGTAGATGATTCTTTTCATGTTATCTGTGTTACATTTGAAGCCGAGAATCAATAACTCTCATGAGAATTAAGTCAAGAGAGAGCATAATTCATTATAAAAAGATGTGAGAGAAGATGGATGTAAACTCATATGGGTGATGAGGGATTGGGACTGCTTTTAGACTGGATGTACAACATTTTACCAGGGGAATAAGGTGTGAAGGGAGCACAGTCTCCCTTGGTATTTTCTGATGTAGTTGTGTGGGGTAGCTGTGGGCATTATGACCTAAAAAGTCCCAATCACTCCCAGCTATGTAGGCATCAGTGTATGGAGTGTTGCAGATCATGCTTTGCTTTACCTGTGGCTTCAGTGCTGAGGGAGCCCATCTTACGTATGACTGTAATCATTTTGAAGACTTAATTTTGTTTTCCACCACTAATTGCAAGGGGCTTTTTCCTCCAGCTTTTTGCTTGTCATTGAGGAGAAGTCATTTTTATTCTTGTTTGTAGACAGCTTTAGTTCCTGCAGTTGTGAGCTGGTTTGCTGTTACAGCATTTGTATTTAAGCATGAAAACCAAATCTCTAGACCCAGTAGTGTTGGGGAGGGAAATTTCTTTGGTATTTGAACTATAAATATGGAAATTTCCCCTCGTCATCTATCTTGTAAAGCTTTGTTTTTACAAAAGTATCTAATCTTAAATCAAACTGTTCCTCTGCTTAGTTATACCAGTCCTTTTGAGCCAATACAGTCTATCACATCAGCAACAGTTTAGGTATTACAAAAATAAGATGATTATAAATCTGAGCCCTGCACCCCTATGTCCCAAAACATTCAGGATAAAGCAGAGATACTCTGCATTTACAGAAGCAAGATTTAAACCTCATTATCTCAAGTGAGTTGTATGTGTGCTGTAAACAGTGATGTTGTCGGGCTCAAGAGTCAAGCTTTCACAGAAAGAGGCAGGTCGAAGGAGGTGATCCTGCCCCTCTACTCTGCTCTCGTGAGACCTCACCTGGAACATTGTGTGCAGTTCTGGTGTCCTCAACATAAAAAGGACATGGAGCTGTTGGAACAAGTCCAGAGGAGGCCACGAGGACGATCAGGGGCTGGAGCACCTCTCATACGAAGACAGGCTGAGAAAGTTGGGGCTGTTCAGCCTGGAGAAGAGAAGGCTGCGTGGAGACCTCATAGCAGCCTTCCAGTATATGAAAAAGGCCTATAGAGATGCTGGGGAGGGGCCCTTCATTAGGGACCGTAGTGACACGACAAGGGGCAACGGATTAAAACTTAAACAGGGGAGGTTCAGATTGGCTATAAGGAGGAAGTTCTTTAGTGTAAGGCTGGTGAGGCACTGGAATGGGTTGCCCAAGGAAGTTGTGAGTGCTCCATCCCTGGCAGTGTTCAAGGCCAGGTTGGATGAAGCCTTGGGTGACATGGTTTAGTGTGAGGTGTCCCTGCTTATGGCAGCGGGGTTGGAACTGGATGATCTTAAGGTCCTTTCCAACCCTAACTATTCTATGATTCTATAACTTCGGTGACTTTCAGTGTCAATCTTTCCTTTTTGTGCATCACCACTGCAGCATCAGAGATAGATAACAGCAACTCAGTTGCATGGATGCTAAGGAGCCTGCAGATGCAGATGTGCTGCAGGACAGAGGCAAGACAGAGGCCTGCACTAAGATTCCAGCTCTGCAAGTAACTGCCACACCTGAAATGCAGAGCTGACAGGGGGACCTTTGATCCTCTGAGAACAGAAAGTGCAATTGATTCTTTTCACTTAGAAGCATGACCGGTGTTACATTTCCTGAGCTGGACAAGGGTGGTCCAGATGTCCCTGACAGATTTTTGCATAAGCACTTTAAATTTTTGTTTTTCTAGCTGTTTGCTATTCTTTCCTAGTTTAAAAAATGCTCTTCATATACTGTCACTGTTGTTGAAATCACTGCCCTAAAAAGGAGTTACATCAGCCTCTAGCCTTTAATAGTTTATTGGATCTCTGGTTGCTAGTGGTAAAATAGACAAAACCAGGCAGACAGGAAAAACTGTGGGCAGTTATTTATGAGAATCTGGGGTCATTTTTTCTTTCAAACAAGTTAGTAGTAAAGCAATGTGCTGGGAAAAATATGCCAATTTTTACACAACCAACTTGCAAGTCAAATAATTGGACATATGAACTGATTATTCAACTGCATGTGCAGTTTGAACACTCTGGAATATTTTTTATGACTGGATTCCAAATTATTTATACAATCTGCAAAAAGTCAATATGTGATAACAATGACATAATTCTGTCTCCTTTTTTCTTCTTCTTCATTTTTATATGTCCACTGTAGTCACTGTGTACACAGAGGTCCCAGACCTACACGCAGAGAGCTGTACAGGATCTCTACAGAGGAGAAATAGAGACTAGTTCATAGAATTATGGAATCACAGAATGGTTTGGGTTGGAAGGGACCTTAAATCTCATCCAGTTCCAAGCCCCATTCAACCTGGCCTTGAACATTGCCACAGATGAGGCAGCCACAGCTTCTCTGAGCAACCTATGGCAGCGCCTCAGCACCCTCACAGGGAAGATTTTCTTCCTTATACCTTATCTAAATCTCCTCTCTGACAGTTCAAAGCCATTCCCCCTTGTCCTATCATTCATTGCGTGCTCTTATAAAAAGTCCTTCTCCAGCTTTCTTTTCAATCCCTATAGGCGCTGGAAAACCACTTTAATGTCTCCCTTGAGCCTTCTTTTCTCTGGTTGCATACATCTAGGCTTCTGTAGAGATGGATAGGTCTAAAACATGGGTCCATTCACCATTCAGTGATCAGAATGGCTTCATACTGGTGTGCTGCCAATTCAAGCACAGTGCTTTCTGCCCGTATGTACAAGATAGAATATGATCAATAAAAGCATCTTTATTCATGAAAGGACATGGGCTGTGGAAGCAGCTCTTTTTCTGCTTCAGTTATTAAAAATCTGAGGAATCTTCTCTTCACTGTCTCTGAGCCTGAGCTCTGATTTTGTCCTTGTAACTGTACACTGGGAGGACCAGCCCCAACAAAAAGCTGGTTGCCATCAGTGAGTGGTCATGTGTGGACTTGACACAGCTTAACCCAAGACCGGTGATAAGCGTATGCAGAGATTAGTATTTACTGCTATGTACAATGCAACTGTAGCCATCCTTTAAGAACTTTTTAAGCATGGAGAGTGTAAATGCTGCTCAGTGTCTTAGCTAGGTCACTAGGAAGGTGTAAAATCCATATTTCTCGTTAAACAAATAAATGTTGCTGGGTATATAGCCATACATTGCATGAAAAATGTCCTTCTTTATCCTGGCAGTGACACTTTCCTTAGTGCATCATTATGTTCAGTAGTGACATATTTCTTTCTTGAATTTTTATGGTATGGTTTCATATTATTTCTCTTTGTAAGGCTTCTAAATAAAGGACAACAGAATAGAATGGGCTTCATAAATTTCCCCACTGAGGCTTTGATATAGAAAATTTCTAGTATGCACGGAAATATTTACCTTTTCTAGGCAACTCCAAGACAAAGACTTGCAGGATAACAAGAAATTTAGTGTCAGATAATCTTAGTAATAAATATTAATACAGATCATCATAACTAACACTAGAATCTGAATCTCACAGGTTATCACATGGGTATTCCTTCCTTCCTTTAACATCTAAGGAAATACAGAATGCTAGTATACAGATATATCCCAGGTGGTCCATCCAAGGTCTACTCAGTTCAGGGGCAAGCCTGCTGTTGGTTCAGTGGGCTGTGGTCACCCTGGCCACCTGCAAGTCACTTAATTTCTCTGATAATAAAAATGAACTAGAACAATTTCTGAGCCACTTCCAAGTTTGCTTCTGGAATATCAAGCATAAGTTTTCATTCTCTTATTTCTTGATTAATGCATTGAACATCAACTTTTTTTGGTGATTTCTAAACTTTAATCAAGAAGAAATGACCCCCCAATGGGCATTTTAATCTTGTTTCTATGTTTTTAAAGGAAATTAAATGTTAATTGCTGCTTGGTAAATACATCTAGAGCAGTGATTTTCAATTCATCCCACAAACAGTAAGAAAACAAAGATAATTGTGTGGCATTTCCTGCTGAATAAAGGGAGCAAGGACTTTTTCTCCCGAATACTATTTTTAAAATAAAGTCTTTTTAAAGATTACTGTTACTGTATATTTTTAAATGTCTGTTACTTTCAAATGCCAGCTAAGCCGACTGCAGTAATTGTTAGGAAAATATTTCTCTCCCTGTCTCAGAGGTGACTGTATGAGAGCTATGACTTTGTTTAAGGAGAGATTAAAAAGGAACAAGGAATTGCCATTGCATATTCAATAGCAGCCTGAAAATACAGAGCCCAGCTGCACTGGTGGACTTGTATGTGACAACCAGCATGTGTAGCTTGAGTCCATTGGAAGAAATAATCATACACTGGTTATAGCACAGCCTACTATCAACTTGCAAGTCAAGACTGTTGATTTGGGGATCTCGCCACTTGTACTTGCTCTTTCATTATGTATTGGGACTGGTCATCAAATGTTCTGACTACACCATCCCAGGAAGTTGGGAGTTTCAAAAGATGTTACAGGCTGGCTACCCTGAAATCAAGGCATGCCAAAACACACGCAAATTGAGACCCACACATCTGGCTTTCCAACAGCGCTGCCCACAGCCATCCAGATTTTAGGACTGAGCTCTTGTATTGCCAAAGATTTAAACCTAAAAAAATGGCTTTGGAGTAAAATTTCAGTAAGATTTACCACTAAAAACATCTCTGTAAGCAGCAAGCGAAGACCTCATGGTTTCAAATATTACTTTTTGATCTTTTTAACAAAAGCATTGGCATTATTCTGTGAAGCAAAGCAGAAGCTGTGAAGATCACATCATGCAATCATAAGAAGAAAAAGAAATATATTGAAAAATGTCTCTATTATAAAAATCTACACATTAACAGGTGGAAAAACAGCAACATAATTTAGCTTTCGACACAGAAATGTCTTCCTTGGAGCCAAGCAAATTCACTCTGGTGTTTAATCTGAACTTTTGCCAGTTTTCTGTCCATAATGGGAATCCAGTGGAAACTCTAGGGGAGAAAGAATAAAAGATAAATGCCACTTTTAGTGCAAAAGCTTTGTCTAAGCAAATTCCACAGGGGAAGCAGAGCAGTCTTAGGGACTGATCTCAGAGCAGCACTAGTATAGCTTAAGGAGTGTGCTGGTTTGCTTTTGGGAGTGTCTGCCAGAGTACCCGGGTGACTTACCTCTTGTGTGAAATTATCATTATCAGTTCAGACTTTAGCACAAATGTGAGTTCAGGTGCTCCAGACTCACTTGCACTCACACTTGCATGTGCACACACGCTTGGCTCTACCTTCTTGGCCATCTTCTGAACCAGTGATGCTCTGCAGCCACTCCATCCACTTTTTGGTCCGTGACCAAAGGTGATGCTCAGCTCTCTCTTGTCTCTGGAAATTATTAGAGAATCCACTCACTATGGTCCTAAAAGTTTCCTACTTTGAAGAAACATTGGATTGCAGTAAAGAAACCCTAGGACTAAAGAAAACTGCTCACAGGAAAGTGGAATGTGCAAGAAGAGCTTGTGGGAGCAGGGGATGGGTTTGCCTTGGGTCAATTTGCCCATTTAAAATCCAGAGGGGGTCAAAATTAATATTTTTTTCTAAATTTCACAGATGTTGTTTTATTAATAGGAAACCCCGAGATGTTCAAAGGAGGCAGGGAGCTAAGCTGCCAGTGTCATTGAATTTTAATGACAGATGTATTCCTTAGGCTCTTTTAAAATCCCAGCTTTAATGTGTTGCTTCCTGCAAGGCTAGAAAGCTTGATTCCAAGCAATAATTAGAAGTCTTCTAATCCAAAGAAAAATTAGAGTAAGCCATATTTCCCCTTTATAGTGATTAGACTGAAGCTGCTAAAATTGAAGCTTCCTCGTAGAAATTACTTTCCATTTTTTATTGTTAGTGACTCACTTTGAATTGAAAGCTGGTAAGTAGGGTAAATATAATGTTAAACATGCTAACAAGAAAGTTTTCAGTCTGATCAATCTCTCTGTTACTACAGCAAATGAAATTATCTTAATGGAATGCCAAGATAAGTAAGAAACTGAAAGTAATCTGAAAATTTCTCTAACTGCCTGTTAATGATGGACTTTCCTTCATTTTCTCATTTGAAAACATTCCAAGAGTGTTCCGAACTTGAGTGAAATATTTCCTTAAATATTACATAAGAATGACTTTTGTGTTGGCTGATTTAAGTGGGGGGAAAAAAAACCAAACCCAACAAAACCCCCTTCTAAAAATCACTGCAGTCTTTCTTTTTGCAAAGATGGCAAAGAAAAATATCTGGAAATCTCCTTTGTTTGCATTGACAGGTATTTTATGAGGGTGCTGGAGATGGAACAGGCAATTGATTTTCTTCCCTTCAGTATAAAACCAGGGAAAAAAAAGGAAAATAAATAAAAATACAGAAGGGAAAACTTACAAAACAAATCAGTTGCACAGTGAGATAGTAGTAAACCAAAATGTTTCCCATGGCCATAATGCGCACTCTGCAGTAACATCACCTTGTTGTTGGAAGGCTCAACACAAATTATCAATACTTTTAGAGCTTTCTTGCCTATAGAATCATAGAACCATAGAATAGGGTGAAAGATGAAGCATGTCTAAATATGCATATATATGAGAGCTATGTCTCAGTCAGTAGCTGGTATCCCACTCATCTTTCTAACTGACTATAGCTGAGGCAGGCTCTTCCTTTGCTCTGCTGCTCAGAAATCACAGGCTCTGTCCCATGGAGACAGGGTGCAATGCAGAGCATGGAGCTCAGGAACCTGCCTTGCATGACAGTCATGGTTTGATGGGCACATTATATTTTAGCACTTTCACAGTAGCCTGCCTCAGCAGGGCATCAGGACCACACAGTCTGAGCTCAGAAATTCTCATCAGCTGCAGCCCTCCTCTCCCAGCATCTCCAAAATCCAACATGATGCCATGCAGCAGGCTTTTCCCTAGATTGATCTTGTAGGAGCTGCCCTGTCCTGGGCAAGCGGCCGGCACCAGAGTGCAGACAGCTCCATCAGAGCCTCCCTGCACCACAGCCTGCAAGACATTTCTTTGTTGTCTCCTCACAACCAGTGTTCCCTCTGGTTGTGGTTTGCTGCTTGCATAGCCTCAGGTATGCAGGAGGAAAGTCAGGGTACAGAGTTTTTCCATTAAATACCTTGGAAAGGCTCCATCTTGTTTAGAAAAGGACCTTGGGTTGTCTGCCATGTTGTGACAAACATCAAGAAATCCTCTGGCACCATTTGTTCTTCTAAATACACTGCCCACCAAGAGATCCTGGTGTCAGCCTCTGCTGGAAGATGTCCCAGCAATATCAGGGGAGTCACTGAAATCTGTCAGTGACCAAGAATTACTGAGTAATGGGCATCACTACCAGAGCTGCTATGGCAAGAGCTAGAGCCCCATGACATGGCATTGCTCCGGGCAGGAAACGTGCAGCCATCCTGCTTTCCTTCAAGCCCGGCACCCCAGTGCACAGTGTGTCATTGGGAGACATTGCTATTGCAGCCTGTGGTATGTGCTGAATGTCACTACTGCCATTAGCCTCTCAGAAGCAGGCTCCCTCTTGAGCCCCTAGCTGTCATGCCTTAAATCATCAGCCTGCCATCATTCCGCTGCTTTGTCCCAGCTTCTAAGACATATTGGCAGTGACAATAATAGTTCTCAGTGCAAAGCTTATAAAACGTGCTCATTTATTTAGGTTTCTAATGCATAACCCTACAAAACGTGCCCATTTCTGTGGTTTCCTCCCAGTGAGTAACTAAGTTTCAGCAAACAGAAGAAAATGGGCCAGGGCAATTCTCCTCTATCCTCATTACTCTTACCTGTCATGTTATTCAGAGAGATTTTCAACATGTGAGCGCTAGGACAGTTGCAGCCATGCAAAACTCAGCTGTATGAATAGTTCCTAGAGCTTCATTTCACAAAGCTTCTTCCTTTTAGTTTGTTTTTTAAAGAGGAAGAATTTCCCTGTGGAGAGTAGTTTCATTTCATGTCTTTGTGAAGAATGTCATCTAAGCTTTTCAGTAAATTGAGAGGCCAGGAAAAAAATACGATATATCTGGTGTTGAGAAATATATATACTTGGTGTATTCCCACTCAGTGCAGCCTAAGTGGAAAAACAACTGAGGCACTTGTGAGGGCAGTTCTGCTGTGTGCTCTTTTACATGGAGAGCCTAAACTAAGTTGTGCAACATTGCCTGAAAAGAAGAAAGCAGAAAGGTGGGAGGTGTAAGTGCTCAAGCACCTAACTGTGGTGCAAGAGTAATCCAGGCTTTGGTGTTTAGAAAAAACAGGCTCAAAACTCCTTTTGCTCAAGCATACATAGCTACAACTTAGACACTAGCAGCTACTCTCACATGGCAGCCGATACTCTGTAAATGCCCTAATTCACTTGCCATATCTGTTTCCTGATGCTTTTCTTTCATGAAACTATGTGAAGTCTAGTCTCAGCTCAGGCTGAGCCACAGGTTGGTACATGTGGGTAGCTGGATTGGTCACTTAGATCATCTCTCAGTTGTTCCAAGTCCTGGGTCAGGAGTTTTTCCACAGCTGCAATGATGGAAGGGGTAAGATTGTCTGAACTCTCAGAGCTGATGAGTTGCTTCATCCACTGTTGGTGGTGCTGTGTCAACTTCAGGTCATTGATGCCAATGAGTGGGCATATGATGATGGTGCAGTCCATGTAGGTTTATGCCACATGAGTCATGTACATTTGACTTCATCTGAATCTACGGATGTATTCCTGGCATCTGGCCTATGATAGGTCATTTCTAGAATGGCTGATTCCCTCAGGGACTGGATGCCTCTCTCTATTGCCTGAACAACACATAACATCATCCTTTAGGGAAACCTTTCCTTCACTGCTACCAAGAGCGGCCTCCAAAGGCTGAGAACTCATTTCTCGTTTGCAATTGCTTTGTCAATTCCTCCTTCCCTGGCAAGTGATCCCAGCTGCTTGGCTTCTCTACCTTCTAGCTTGTGGCCATCAGCCCCATTGTCCCAGCATTGGAGCAACCAGGTGACAATGTGTGCCTCTGGAAGATGGGTGAAATCTTTTTGCATATTCGCAGCTGAGTCAAGGTCCAGGATTGGGAAGTTACCTCTTCCTCTTCGTCTGATTCCTGTGGTAATAACTCTAGTTCAGATGGTATCCCTTCTAGTGTGTGCATTGGGTCTTCATTTTTATTCACTTCACAAGTTGCTCTTTGTGGCTCTCCTTTGCTTTTCCCTTTGCTTATAGGGGGAACCAATATTGGCATGAATTGGTCCTTTGTTTTATCTGCAGTGCCTATCACAGGGGTTGGAGGGGCTGCAGTGTCTGTCACAGGGGTTGGTGTAGCTGCTGTGCTTGGGGCTTGAGTAGCTGTGTTGTCTGCTGCTTTGCCATCAGATCGAGAGACATCTTTTTCCAGAGATCCTCTGTAGGCATAGGCCAAGCCCCAGCACGGTGCCATGGTTTGTCCATCTCTGGTACTGCCAGGACAATAGCACACCTTGTTTAAGTGTTTTACTAGTTTTTCCAGATTATGCACTTGTTCAGGTTTTAAGTTCCAAAGTGCTGGAGGTGCCCCTGGCCCGGGTGCTTGCCCATACAATCCCAAGCACCCTGCCACTCATGACTGTCCAGCCTGGGGGAAAATCTCTTGGTGGTTCTCTTAGATAATCGTTTAACCTTAGACAAGACCCAAGCCCAACCCTACTTAACTTTCAAGCTCAGGCGAAATAGGGCATTCTAAAGGTGGGATGGCTGTAAGAACACATACTGTATATGTGGGAAGCACCATCCGCCCAGTGTTGTGAGTCACCTCCCAACCTCCCAGATCCCTTTCTTGAAACCTTTCACAACGAGACACCCCCAACCCTCAAACCCTTTCGTGCCCCACATCCCGAAGCTCCCCCCAACTCTTTCAGTGCCCCCAGCCTCGTTCAACCGCATTTATCCCCGCCGCGCTCCTCCCACCACAGGTCCTGCCCCACCGTCGGGACCGCCCGCTCTGCGGTTGCTAAGGTGCTCCTCGAGGAGCACGGCGAGGAGCTCAACGGCCCGGCGCGTTCCCTGCTCCCGCCCGGGTGTTCCATGGGCCCCGGGGAACGCGAGGCAAGAGGAGAAGAGAGGCGGCTGTGACCCCCTGTGTGCCCCAGCGCCTTGGGGCGGCGTCCCCAATGGCTGCTGCCCCCACTCAGCGTGCTCTGGGCATGCCGAGCCCAGCACTTCCCCAGCAAAGGGGACACAAGCACCCCAGCGCATCCTCGCAGCCTGTCCCCAAGAGGGTCTTGGGCACAATGGCACTGCTGTCCCCATATGTGGGGCTGGGGGGCTCTGGGCATTAGAACCACACTGGCTTGGAGCCGCACACCCTACTCTCAATATCCCAACGAGGGATCTGCCTCCTCCTGTTCCAGAGCTTCACGTTCTCAAGTAATTCCTCCGCCACGATGTGGGCCCTGGTGTTCACAGACAGCTTCAGCTCACTGATCTCCATGTCTGTCTCCTCCATGAAGTGGGTGACAAAGTCCACCAGCCTGTGCTTGTTACAGCTGAGCCTAGGACAGTATTCCATGCCATTTACATCATGCTCAGATCTCACAGCTTTCAATATACCACTGCTTTTGTCTCATATACATATATATATACACACACACAAAGAGATACCATTCCTTAGTTCATGGACCATCCCTATAAATTTTGCTGAATTCATTCACTCCATGATGTCAGGCTCCACCTTTTGTAACAGTCTCTCGGGCAGGAGGGATGGTGTGTAGTGTCAGTGTGTAGCGTCAGTGTGTAGTGTCAGTGTGTAGTGTCAGTGTGTAGTGTTGGGTTGTTGCCTGCCAACAACACTGCTGAACTCATCACTGCTGAGAATGTCTGGTTTCATCAAAGTTCATTCTTTGTTAGGGTGATGGTCAGGTGGAAGTCAGTGTCAGTTGATGGGGGCCTGAGGACAGTTCTGCTGCTGCTGCTGGCTTTTCCATGACTTTATTCTCTGCTGATGATCACGACAGCACATGCCTTCTTTTCAAAGCCCAGAGTGTTGGAGATGGGCATCTAGCTGATGGGCTATAGAGTGCTATATAGCAGGCAACAGCACATAGTTGAGTTCTTTGGCTGTTTTCCCCCAGTATTAAATCCTCTTGATGTACACATTGGACTTCCCCATCTTCCCGCATTACCTACCAAGTACATCTGGGTCCCTGAGCAAAAGCAATCCCACGAGTGGGTTTGCCTTTACCTGAAGCAGGAATAACCCAGACTGTCTTCCCCAGCAAATTCTTCCTGTGCACCACAACAGGAACTTTATCCCCCTCTACAGTGCATAAAAGTTCTGGGCCAGAGCTGTTGGCAGATCCTCTGGTGCTCACCAACCAGGTGGCTTTTTTAAGTGTGTATCCCAATGTTTGAAAGTTCCCCCACCCATTGCTCTCAGTGTAGTTTTTAACAGCCCATTGTACCGTTCAATTTTCCCAGAGGCTGGTGCATGGTAGGGGATGTGATATACCCACTCAATGCCATGCTCTTTGGCACAGGTGTCTATAATATTGTTCCAGAAATGAGTCCCATTCTCTGATTCAGTTCTCTCTGGGGTGCTGTGTCACCTCAAGACTTGTTTCTCAGGGCCCAGGCGAGTGTTCTGGGCAGTGGCGTGGGGCAGAGCGTATGTTTCCAACAATCTGGTGATTGCTGCCACCATGGTAAGCACATGATGCTTGCCTTGACGGGTTGGTGGGATCGTGATATAACCAGTCTGCCAGGCCTCCCCATATTTATACTTCAGCCATTGTCCTCCATACCAAAGAGGCTTTAACTGCTTGGCTTGCTTAATGGCAGCACGTCTCTCATTCGTGAATAACCTGGGCAATAGTGTCCATTGTTAAGTCCACCCCTCAATTACAAGCCCATCTATATGTTGCCACACATACAGCCTTCTGAGGATTTAATAACCTGGTCTGCCTGCATTTTTCATTCTCCTATTTGTTGAGAAAAGTCATCTCTTTGCTTCATGGATGCAAAACCAGTGTGAGGGATTTAGGAATTAGAAATAAAATGAAAGGACAAGCAAGTGGAATGACAGGCAGCCACTGTCCTAAATAAACCACAACCAAGAAAAATGCAATTGCACTTCAGTTGCTCTCTTTTCAAGAACACATTTTGTTCCTAGAAACTTTCTATTCATGTATCAGTTAATCTACCCAGCAAAACACTTATCAATACAGAATGTAATTTTGTGGTGAAAATGTTCTGGAAAACATCACCAGAATCAATATTCTTTTCAGACGCAAGCACAAAAGACTCTGACTTGAAATCTGCTCCCTGGTATTTCCAAAGTTTTGGAAAACGCAGCTCAAAATCTGGGCTTCCCACTTGTCCCCTCTTGCTCAGGTTGGAGGTGACTTGTTACCTTGCAGTAACAAGGGACCCATTTGCACATCCTGGTTCAGAGCTTTCATGAGCTCACAGGGCCTGAACACAGGATGTGCCAAAGCCAGGGCAAGCTGTAAGCTCCCAGAGCTGCCGAGAGTCAAATCCTTTTCTTACAATGCAGCCCTGCCTGGTCTGTATGACAGAGATAGGAGGAGACAGTGCAGTGCAGTATTTGTGTCAGCTATCGCAGAAGTGCTGTCACAGAACGTGCTGTCAGAGTCCTTCAGCTCTATCTGCTGTCTGGTGATTGCATGATTCAGGATCAGTTTATGAGTTTCTTTTGGAACCAGATGGTTGTAAGGCAACAAAACAAATGCCAGCTACATATAAATGTCAAATGTTCAAACCATCATATGTCAACATATACAGGGTTTGCAGCCAGCAGTTTTACAGAGCACAAAGCCAGAGACAGGCAGTGGGTCTTGTTTAGCTGAAGAAATAGAGAATTCAGGAAAACTAGCAGGGATACTTAGTGAAGATAAATCAGCTCCTCATAACAAAACTATGACCAGGTCTGCATGTGATGAGACAGCCTGCAGTATGTGTCATGGAAGTGAGTCCTGTCAGACTTCATTAGTTTTTTCTTGTGGACCTTATCAAAAACTAAATACAAAAGATGAGGTTGCTAACTAGGAGGAATTTACCAACAGAGACAACATCTAATCCCATGCAACAGCCTGTGCTATCATGAAGTATCTGTGATATCTGCAGCATTCCAGAGAATTATATCTTGGCATTAATTAGTCTTCTTAGTGTAGTCAGAACATAACTGCAAGGCCTCCTCAGTGTTGGAAAGCACACTTCAGGGGGTTCCATTAGTAAATATGATGTACAACTTTATTCAGGATTCAAGTACTCTGCCCAGTAGTTCTGGCATTTTATGCTACATCCCATGGACTTGAATGGGGACAGGTTTTGGACTTTGGCTGGTTTTTATATGTTCTGCAGAGATTAATGCAGTTTTATAATGAACTATTCAAAATCTTTCCAAACAGACTCAGAAATAAAAGGATTTCCCCTGTCAGAAATGGGGTATTTAGATGATTTGTGATGAGTACAACCTTTTCTAATAAGGGCTGGATATATTTTCCTTTGAGCTGCACTTCACTCATTTGCTAAAATCCAGGAAACATTTGAATTTAGTTAGGACCAAACAGTGCAAAGGCTAAAATGTGGTTATCATTATGTCATGCACAAGGCAAAGGCTCAGGCAGAATCCACTCCCTCCAGAATGTTCCCATCAATATTATGGGTGTGAGAAGGAGCCTGCAGCCATCTGGCCTTTATTAGCTGTGTTTTCAAGCTTGATATACATGAGGAAGAAGTCTAAAAGATAATCTGTTACAGTCAAAGATTTGCTGCAAATGCCCAGTCCCAGGATGAGTGATCCAGGAAGCTATCTGCTAGTGAACATAACATGGCATTTTGCAACAAGGAAGCTGTTGAACTGGTACGTTTTAAAGTGTAGTTTATGATCATCTCCCTTGTTAAAATTAAATAGTGTGTACTATCTATTTCAGAGCCTTTTAATAAACATTCATGTATCTCTGCAAGACTTAACAAGAACAAGTCTTTTGGTAAAATCTGTGGCATTCTAAAATTTGTTTCTCACAGCCTGTTGCAACGTAGCTTGTCTTCACAGTACATAGAGTTTTATTGCCATCAGTTATAACTGCACAACAATGCAATATAGTTATATCCCATAAAAGAATCAGCAGCATATCACTGTGGGTACCTCTATGAACATTTCAAAGCAAAGTCCTGCCTCATACACATGTGTTCAAAAGTCCAGGCAGTGAGTTAGTACCTTTAGGTGGATAGTGGACTCCTCCATCCTGAAAACTGGGACCAGGATGCATCAAAATCCATATTAACTTTGACCTTGCAAGACCTCTGCATGCTAAATCCCTACTGATTTCAGTGGGTGGTTGAGTGTGGGAGTCTGGGAGGACAGCGGCTGGGGTTTCACTGCAGGATCCATCAAGGGACATTGCATTGTATATCCCCAAAATTCTTCCAAGGCCTTAATTAGAGACGGCCACTGTCTGGGTCGGTGGTTACAAAGGCTGCAGAGATTTACATGGAATCCTCAGAGAACAGGCAGCCACTTGATCATGCTTGTTCCCAGGCTTGCACTGCATATGGGGATATACCTCCCAAATCCATCAGCACATTCAGCAAATCCCTGCTCCAGCCCCAAGTGTCCCATGTCTGTAATTATCAGTGTAAATGTGGTCCTGGCTCCTCCCTGGACAAAGCATGAGCTTGGAAAGTCCTGAGTCAAGAAGTGAGATTTCTCTCAGCGGAAACTGCAGCTCTTCCTAGAAAAAAATCCCTAAACCACCTATTCTAAGATTGATGTGTAACATAGATCAGAATTAATCTAGCTGATAGTGTTAAAAGTCTGTCCTTTTTCTTACCAAAATGAAACATTTTGATATGACTGAAATTAAATGGTAAAGGCAGAGCTACTGCTATTGACTATTTTAAATGAGATTTCACTTTAATCAATGAGGTTCTGACTTGTTTTCCCTGGCTATTTTCAGAGCCTTTAGCCATTAATATTTATTATCCATATTTTCACACCCAGAAGACTAGATTGCTGCTTACTATTAGTGGGATACTGTACTGTTGAATTTCCTATCAGTCAGGGCTGTGCTATTGGGATGGCTGTTGCCAGCCCCAGGATTAGCACATAGATGGGAAGAACCAGGCTTTAGTCTTCCATGTGGCTTGGGTTTGTCACCTTCAGCTTCAGATTCTTGGCTGTGAAATGGGACACAACATGTGCAATTTTACTGATCCAGATGTGAAATTTTCTTTGAGATGCTCAGCTAAAAAGTCAAGAAATTAGGTTGACTTTTGTATCATTTGCCCTGGTGCATGGGAGGTTTATCTACAAAAGACACCAAGACCATTTGGCTGTGCATCCTGACTCCCATGTGCTTTGATTTGCCTTCGCGGTGGTGCTTCAGCTTCTCCTGAGGAGCAGGGTCTGAACCAGCGTGCAAACATAGCATCTTCTACAATCAGAAGTGCAGAGACTGTTTTGGGACATCAAAAGAAAAAGAAGATCCTGTGGTCACCAGAAGGGAAGCTGTCTTTCTGGAAGTTGTCTTTCTGTTTCTTCTTCCATGGACAAACAGGTAACAGCAACTAGAATCACAGAAACACCAGTGATTCCACAGAAGGTACTCAAAAAATCAAGAAACAAGACTAAAAAGCTTTGTTTTTCAAAAAGGTTGGAGACTGTTGAGAACTTTCCTCCTTAAAAAAAATACTCCTAACTGAAAATTTCTCCACTGAAAACCAGTGTCAGCAGGATCCTTTCCAAGCCTCCCACATCCCCAGGTCAGTGCCTCCTTTTTCGTGCCTTGAGGAACCCCCTGAGCAAAGGTGCCAAGCGCATAGCTCTGGCAACATGATGGCAAAGCCATGCTGTGCCAAGGAAATGGAGCTCATCCTCAGCCCCTCTGTCCTGGAAAGTCAGAGCTGGAGCATGTGTGATGAGGACGCACTGGGGCACATGGAGGTGTTTATCACTCTGCTGTCTTCCACAGCTGCTGCCTTCCTGCTGATAAATCCTTGCTTTGTCCTTGCACTCAGGGAAAGGCTTTTCAGATTGCCTCTGCAGTTAATGTTATCTCTGTCCAAGGTCTCCTCATTTCTTTTCCCACACAGAATGAGCAGCCTGATAGCAGAAGGCTCATCAGGAGCAGAGCCAGGAGTGGTGCGTGCCAGCTGCCTGGAGCATGCAAACAGCCACTGCCTGAACTGGGTCAAAGCAGCTCTGTTCACTGCAGGGAGGATTATGTGATGCCCCAGACAGATACCTGAGACAAGACAGCACTTACATACTTAGATTATCTGTCAGAGAGAGATGGAAAAATGGGTGATAAGGAAAAGAGGTGGTGTGGGAAGCGCTCTGTTGACACTGGTAGTAAAGAAGTGAGTGTGGAAGCTCCTGGGTGGCCCTGGGGAAGCCACTGTTGCAGGTCCTGTTCCTCCAAAAGGGACAAGGCTTGTGTCTCCTCAACCTAGCAAGCATGTATGGAAGTGACCTAGAGAACTGCTAAGTGTAAGCCATTGTACAGCTGGGGCAAAAGATCTACTTTGTTTACCAAAGTGAGTGAAGTCAGTTAATATAGAGGCCCAGCCCAGTCCTGTCTGCCAGGAAAAAGACTGAAAAGAGTGGGGACTGGGACAGGGACTGTTTCCCTGGCCTGCAAACTATGGACATGGTCTGCTCCTTGCTGTGATACTGCAAAAAGCTTATCTCTTTGTTGTTGTCTCCTTACTGAAGAAGGGATCAAACCCCCTTTTCATCGTGATACAAGGTCAGCCTATGGACAATCCTGGGAAGCTCAGCTTTATCCCATTCTCCCTGAGTCTGGTAGATCCTTATCAGTGTCCCATGCTTTCCTGAAGTCATTATTGCAAGACAGCCACTGCCATGAGTCATGAACTTATAGACATGATGCCAGTCCAGCACTGTTCCTCGGTGTCTCCAGCATGGGTTCCCATGGGAGAAACCCGTGGATATAATCCCTGAGCAGAGCCTTGCTTAGCAGACGCTTGCTGACAGTAATTGTATTCCCCAGAGGGAACTGAGCTGACTCATACTCAAAATTCTAATACAACATTTGGGATGGGCAGTGTTTGTGCTCTGAGTCACGCTGAGCCATTCCTTTTTACCACTGCAAAGATACTACCAGGAGGTTTCAGCTGAATGCTGTGGTGCAGAAGATTTCATGTGGTGGTCACAGGGTCTTTATGGAGGTCACTTTGTTCTCAGAGGGAGCAAAGTCCCTTCACTGCCACAGCCATTCCTATTACATGCTCCAGGAATTCAGTTTTGCACAGGAAATGCTCTAAACAGTCACTTAGCAATTGCAAGTAAATACGTAATTGGAGCTCAACACTCAAAAGTGTTGAAAGCCACCACCCTCCCAAATCCTGCTGTCATTTAAAGATCCCAAGGAGGCCCTTGCTGTCCTTATCATAGTCCCAGATGAAGACTGAGCCTCTGTTTCTCTCTCAGAAGGCAGCAGCTGCTCTGCCATTGCTAGTGGAGAAACCGCTGTGGAGCTCGGCCGCTCAGGAGGACCCCAGCAGGCTGCCTGAAACTCCAGCCAAGAATAATATTACAGTACAATGTAGTGAGTTTGTTTTTCACAAGGTTCTCTGTGCTTCCATGGGCTGGGCACATGACTCAAAATTAATGGAATGCAATCATTAATTTCACTTGTCAAGCCAGCATTACCCTATCTTCTGTGCAGAAAGTGGTATTGCATCACACCAGGTCTCAGTTTAGGGTGGAATCCTGGAGGAAATTGTAATGGAGAAATCATACGCAGGCTTATACAACATATCTAAGAGCGTTATTTTTATGTCTGATAGTTTCCTTTTAATTAAATATAAGTGTGCCTAAGAAAACAGAACTTGAGGACAGGGGTTTTTGGATGGAAAATCAAATGACCAGGCCACATGTCATGTTTCACAGAGGGAAGAAGCAGCATGACGGACTTTTTTATCCAGGCTGTAGAGATCAGTATTTTCCATGGGGTTTGTTTTGCTTTGTTTTGTTTTCAAATAAATCCTTCAAGTGTAAATACAGTGACATTTAGTAGAACCTCCTTTAATAGAACCTTAACTGAACCACTGCTAGTACTTCAGGGACTCCTCACATCTGTGAGTGTCTTGGTCCTGGGTGAGCAAAGGGGTAATGTAAACCATGGGGCTTCTCCCCTGCACTTACATTTCCATGCTCTCCCTCTTGCAAACCCCAGTCAGATCTCCATGTAGGGGGCCTGGGCTTAAATGTGAGCTGGCCACCTGAGCTCATAAAACCCCAGAGACTGAATTTGATACCAGGGTCTCAGAGATCATACTGCAGATTTCCCAGCCATGGTGAAGAGAAGCACCTGTAACACTGTGGGGAGCCACTGCCTCCAAGGGGCCATCACTGTCGTCTCTATAGCGGCAGGTAGAGGCTGGAAGGATTCGAGTTGTATGAGCCACTATCACAGTTACTGGTGTTGCTGGATGAATGGTTTCCTTCATGCTGTGCAAAGTTGTATTCTTTGGGAAAAAAACCCCAACCAACCCAAACCTCCTCAGAAACCACTTAAGACATAAGATGCAGAGAAAGATTAATGATCAGAATGAGCATTGTGCAGTTGTTCAGACTGAGGACATGGCTTGGTTCAGCTGTACTAAAGCACAGGCTCAGATGTGTCCTCAAGGGCTCTGGGAACCCACTTTCTGCACAGTGGGTCCACAGCACGTCTGTGATTTCTCTCTCTGCAGCATGTGCATGCCACTGCTGGAGAGAAAGTGAGGCACTGGGTTGTGTCACTTGCATACTTTTTTCCCACCTTCAGGACAGATTTAGTCATTTTTCTTTTGGCCAAGTCCATCCTTCACTTCTAGGGGTAAAAATTATATTCCAGACCAGCTTGGTTTCCCTTTCCTTTATTGATGAAAACTGTTTGCTTCAGGAGTAAAGAATCATGAAACCCAGACTTGGAAAAGTAATTTTTATTGAAGGAAACAATCCAACACAAGTGAGTTTTTTGTATGACTAGTTGTTTGCATCCCTCATTTGTTGCACTCTGAATCAAGCCTTTGAGCTCTGGCAAACTGGAGTCAGCAAGGAGAAGGAGACCAGGGTGATCTCTGGTGTCCTAGAAATCGTAAGCAATATTACCTCACTACCAGAGTTCGAGCTGCATTTGATAATTTTTAAATGATTTCTTTTTTAATAAAAGATTTATACGTAGAAAGATCTGTTCCAAATCAACTTCAGCAAAGAGCAATTGCATTATGAGAAACTGATCCCTTTATTCTTAGTCACTTTGGGAAAAGCACGTTCATTGCTATATGTGGTCGAAGGCACATGTAAGTTACTAAACTGATCATATAAAGTTGCATGATCACTCACTTTCTGCTAAGTTTAATGAATTTCCTGTTGTTTAACCACCTAAGCTTTAGTGTGGCATATAATTCCTTCCAGGGAAATGCTGTGATCTGCTTTATTAAAATCTCTGTTTACCCAGGGAATTCAACTTCTTTCAGATAATTTATCAAGCAAATGTGGGGGTTTTTATCATTTTTTTTCTAAATTCTGTACAAATTTTGACTCCAATTTAAGATTCTTGACATTGAGATCCACCCTCTATGGGCCTTAAAATTCCAAGCTCATGAAAACTGTTTGATCTCTAGGAACTGATTTCAGTCCTTGAAAGGCTAGCACACGCCATGGGGTCATATTTATTTTATGAGATGATTTTTTCCTAGTGAGATCAGTTAATGGAGCAGGCAGTGTTGCAAAATGTGGAATAAATTTCCAATAATATACCGCAACAGCCAGAAAAGATCTCACCTGCCATTTAGTAGTCAGTAATAGGTGCATTTTCATAGCTTGCATTTTACATATCTCTGGTTTCATAACTCCCCTGCCCTACTGTATCTCTCGTATATATATGTATGTATGTATGTATGTATGTATAAAATGGTTTCCTGCTTTCTTACTGAACGCTGGGGAATTAAAAGTCAACTGTACTTCCTTCAGTTGCTGAAAGATTGCTTTCAGGTGCTATAGGAGTTCTTCTCAGGGTTTACTATAAATCAAGAGAGCATCCACACAGGCCACTGCATTGCCCAAATGTTTGCATAGCAGCAGGCTTGTTACTTGAAAGACACGAAGGAGCAACCCACACAAACCACAGCTTTATGGTGAAAAAAATCCAGTAAGCACTGAAAATGTTATTGTGGTCTTGGAAGATTCTGCTCTAGGTGTTGCCAATATCTGTTAGAGGCATGCAGAATGCTTTCTTCCTTGGCCCTAGCATCAGCTTGTACCCAGTGCATTTACACAACTTGCTGGATTCATTATTTAACCCTCGTGCTGCAGCACTAAATGATTTAGTGCCAACCTCCCCACTGCCATCAAATCAAGATCTCCTGAAATGCACCCTCTGTTGCCAGCACCCTCTGTTTCCAGCCTAGTTATCCAGTCTGAACACACTAGAGTTTCAGTAAAAGGACCATGACAATTTAAGGGCAAGTGTTAGATGCTGGCTGCAGGGCAACTGTTAAAAACTGTGCACTGTATCCATGGCACGCTTAGATCCCTTGGAAACCTTCACTGCATTCACAACAGCAGAAGTAGCACCCTTCACCCATGCCACTCAGGCAGGAGACCCTGGCTTTCACCCGGAGAGGAAAGCTCTCCACATCCCAGATGCAGGCACTGCCAACCACTGCTCTTCTTCACACATTTCTCACTAAGTTGACATTCCAAAATTGGTAATTTTTTTCCCCAATAAAGCTATAAAAATGCTAGGATGCTCCAGGGGAAGTGATACATGTGCACATTGAGAGGGTGGAGAGGAGATGGGGGAGTGTGGACTTTCACACTGTCTGGTTCTAGATGTCTAATTCTGTTAAGATCTGGCCTGATTACATAGTCAAAGTGACTCCCTTTTAGATGAGGATTACTGAGAGTTTCTAATGAGGAGCTTGCTGCTCACCATAAGTGGGGCAGGCAGCATAAGCCTGCAGTCAGTGTTTGTACATCCCAAACACATTAGCTCCTTCAACTCTCTCTCCACGGTGGCATATTGAAATACGCCCTTCTTATTTGTCTCAAAAAAGGCTTTACTGGCATAGCCTTATGCCCCACTATAACCTCTCCTTCCCATTTGTTATTTGTGAAGAGTCAGCCCTGATTAAAAGCAGGCGCATCTTTTATACTGTGCAATGGCTGTTGCTTCCTCTCCATGGATTTCTTCCACAGGATTCAGAGTTTCCTCAGCCTGACATGTAGCCAGCACACAGAGCAGGCCAGGAGATTGCCTTTGTAGCTTTACTTTAGGTTTCCTTCTCTTTGATTTCCAGGAGAGAGATTTTATGTTGCCTATTTTTGAATATTTAAAGGAATACTCAGAGGCTGGCTTGCTCGGTCAGAGTGCCAGGCAGCCTAGAGAGGTACTTTTAATTCTCAGTGGTCTTGCACCACTGATAGGCATTTAGGAAAAGCTTCTTTGTCCTTCAGCTTTCCTCATCTTTCCTCTCCTATGTAAAGTGATTGTGGATGAACTGATACTTATTTTCTCTATTATTTCAGTCAGAAAAAGTATTTGCTCATATTTTGAGTGATGTCAGAGATTAAAGTGACCAAAACAAAAGTGCATTTCCAGCCTCAAAGCTATTCACCAGTAATTATAAAAATCCCCTACACTCTCCCATTGGTTTTGCAGAGCTGAGATTAGACTGGTGGTGTCCCAGACACTGGTCCAGTGCTGTCCTTCATATGGCCAGCAGACGATGGGAACCCACCTTGACCCTATAACAGGAATCAAATTAAACCATGTTGACCAACTCATTATTTTCAATTAACCTCACATTCTAAACCAGCATGTGCCTGGCATGGGGGTTTGTCAGATACAGAAATAATTAAACCTGCCTCTTGACTCCACTGTTCATTGCACTGAAAAGGTCTTCTCTTCATCCATGGCAATCTTCCACGAGTCTAAAGAGGTAAGAGCTGTGCACTGGGTATAGTGTACTGGCAAGAGTTTCCTGATGCTTTGAGCAATTCCTTTTAAAATTATGCATAGGAAACCCAGGCTGTAACCCTAAGTCATGCCAAAACAATCTCCCCCTTCTAGATTTATAAAGTTTGCCCAGCTTTCTACCACTGCCACCCAGGTGGCACTTCACCCTACTACAGAAAAACACCTATAATTTTATTTCTTTGAAAAACATGTGAAAGTTTTGGCTCAAAGGCTGGGTGGGAAAAAAGTACATTTCTTAGTGGTTTATTGCCCTTAGGAAAACATACTTCAGTTATGAAGTATTCCCCCCTGAAAACTTACTTGACATTTTGTTGAGAAAATAGTAACATTTCTAAAAAGTTAGCCAAACTACTTAATATCATAGCTGTAAAGCAAAGACCTATAGAAATGTCAGTGTGTGGATGAAGCTAGTGACCTGGATTGTTTTTATTCCACCTTTATGAGCATGCACTTCTGCTAAGGGACCCATCCTGTGAAGATTTACCCACAGTAGCAGGAGTTGCTCCTGTAAGAGAACCCATGTGGGTGCTTCCCTGCACCAACACCATTGCTGTCTTGCCAAGGGGCTGTTTCACAGTCTGCACAAGGCTGAAGGGTAAGAGGTGAAGGCAAGAGAAGTCTGGGCATGATGGGGAAACTCCTGAGGGGCTGGCCTGCGTCCCTGGAGGTTCAGGCAGGCAGCAGTCAGACCTGAGCACAGAACAGCTTTCTCCTGAATCTTGGGAGCTTCAAACCACTCCAAATCCTATGTCCTTTCCCATATCTGGCTTTTGGACACGTGCCGTAAGCAGCTCAAAATGGGTATGCTGATACACTTCTGTCAGCGTTCACATGCATTTTAAAGAAATAGGTCTAGCTTAGCACATGCAAGCTAATTGATTAGTATCTGTCTGCCTGTCTGTCTGTTGTCTGTCTCTTCAGCTTGAGTGAAATTCTGGCTCTGCTGACACCACATTTTGCTATTCACATATATGGGCCCAGAATTTCACTCCTTATCTCTCTGCTTTTCAGTCTCAGAGCAAGGACGTAACAGAAAGCAAAACCCTGTCTCCTCATCCAGCCACTTCAGGCACATCTCAGGTGCCCATGACATGCATTCATAGCTGCAGTACCATGATGAACATCCAAACTTTGCAGTTGCTCCCATCTTTCAGGAGCAAGAGAGTTAAATGCTGCGTCTGAATAAATCTGAACTGCAGGAAAGTTCAGACCCATGCTGGGATGTGAACTCTGTGTCTCGAGCCCATTTCTAGTTTCGCTGTAAACAATTTCAGAATGTGATTAGATTTTAGGGGAAATTTGTAATAGAGCTGTAATAAGATATGATGTAATAGGTAATAATAATAATATATAGCAGCTGTTAAGTAAAGCTTTTTCTGCATTTATCCCAAAGGATACAAGGAGTCAGCTGCAACTTCATATTTTGAAAGAGGGAATATTAAACACTAGGACCATGATGCAATGATGTTATTATAAATGCTAACAGGAAAGCCCAAAGTGTGAGAGTTAAGACCAGCAGAAGATGCACGCAAACAGCTGCTCTGACGTAAATTCCCTCAAGTTTGGTTCATTTTCTTTCATTTAACACAGAGTTAATTCACTGGCCTCACTGATATCGCTTTCTATAGGTTCTGGCTGCTGAGAACAGTGGAATTCTTGCTCTTGCTCTCTGTTGAGGCATGAACGAACCCACCAAGTGCACCTAAAGAGATTAATGCAAGGTGTCTCTCCAAACGCCTGTCTGAAGTGGTGTCACTCAGCTTCAAGTGACACCCTATCCTCAGTTCATGCCTTAGGGAGAAAAGCAATATAAAGTCAACAGGAGTTAGGGCTGGAACATCAACTTCAAAACGGAATTTCCTGGCTCTTTTCGCAGCATGCCATAACTTAAGTGTTAACTAATTTTGCTCCGTATATTTAATCTCCATGTGTTGAAGGAAAAAGATCTTTCATGGAAAGACTAGAACAGATAAACTTATATTTAGCCTTCTATAAACACCTCCTAGGGTCACGTTTCTGAAATGCAGAGGCCAATGCTTGCACAGAGAAAGTGTATGAACACGGGAACAGTTATATTTGACTCAAAAAAGGAGCATTTCTGTGTACGATGGACAGAGCCCATTATAAATTAGGCAGTGTATTAAAGTAAAACATTTGATTGTTGACCATAACAAGAAATTATCCAGTTGGGGAGGAAAGGAAACACATTTTTTAGGTCATTTCCAGAAGGTTTCCAGGGTGAAGTTACTGAGCAGCAACATTAAGCAGATGGAGGGGCTGATTTTGGTGTACACGTCTCTTCTTCTCCACCTGCCCTTGGCAGACAGCAGTGCCAAAACCCTGCCTGCCCTGGGCTCTGCCAACCCATTTCTGACATCAGCTTTGCTTTCCACATAATTCATTTGGCTTTTTCAGACCAGGGGTGAGCTCTGGGTCCTGTCCTTCCTGCTGGTGATAGAGGCAGTTGGGACCTTTCAGTTAGATGGAGACCTCAGTCCAGATTCTGCAGATGCAATGAAATGGTGAGGCTTTTTTCCTTCCAGACTTAAGGACATGTTGGGATACTTGTGGTGTCAGTGTTAGAGAAGAGAAACAGAACTGAGTGTCCCATTACACTGGCTTTCAGCTGTATTTGGGAACAACCATTACGTGAGAGGCACTGCCTACTGCCTGCTCTAAGTAATCCAGGCCTGATCCAAAGCCCCAAACCATCTTCCCTGCCAACAAAAGCATGTTAAATAACTTACCAGAAAGTACATTAAAACAGTCTCCTGTCCTTAGTGTTATTTTGGTATTTTGCTGCCTGTGCAATGTTACCACATTGTGCTTGCTGCTCCACTGGATTTTAATTAATAATAAAACTGGGAAAACAGTCGTCCTTTCACCTGAACCTCGGGAGCTGATTCATTTTTCCTGTTTGAAGATGTCCTGAATTCACACTGGGATTTGATTTGTCTGTAGATAGGGCTCTGAAGTTGAGGGGAGTTTTCAGTAAGATTTGCAATCTTTTTTTACTGTCTTAAGAACTGAAGGTCTTTGTGCCATGTTACTTTGCCAACTTTGGGGATTAAAACCAGGTATTGCTAGGAGTGCTGATGAATCCAGGAGAACTGGAGAGTGATTAACTTCAAACAAAGTGAGGCTGTTTCAGTGATGAGATTGTTATCTGAGTTGAATGCATTTAAATGTGTATTTTACAGTCCGCTGGTCAGTCAAGTCATGAAAGTACTGTAACCCTTAAAGGAAAAACTGAAGGTTAATAGGTCAGAAATCAGCCATGGAAATTTATGGGTCAGGAAACAGAAGGTTTTATTCTTCCCAAGGCATGCTGCAGGACAAGGTGGACAGAGGTCAGAGTTGCATGCTGCATGGGGATGGCTTTTCAGCAGTCACCTCGCAGGCTGGGGGGAAATCAAGTCACAAAATGGGGGCTGTCACACTGCAGTGAATAGTGAGGCCGAGCAAATGCCTTCTGTCATTTATGCCTGGTGTCATTTCCCAGCGACGCAGCACTTTGTTGCTCCTGGCTCAGTAGCATTTTGTCCTGTGAAATCTCTGCTGAATACCACAGTGGTAGCACCTGGGGCAGTGCAGAGAAAACACCATGCCACTGCCTCTGCATGTGCCTGAGCTTTGTGAGGCTTTAACTGAGCATGTCTCCCATCTGCAGCAGAGCGGCTACATTTTCCCTTTTGAAACAAGGAATGTTGTCCTCCTGCGATTGTTGTATTTATTTTATGACTTGTACTAGGAATGTTGTGTGGCACTCTCTTGGCTGCTCTTGCCAATGATTTACAGTAGTTATAAACATTCCAAAGTATACATGTAAGTTAAATGATACATTAATATTATAAAGTTACAATTCTGGTATAAATGTGTCATCAGTTTGAAAATTCAGTTTTTCCTTTGCCCAGCTTTGTGATTAGGCTGACTGGAATCAGCTCGATGCAAAAGCACCACAGACATGAATTCAGTGTGCCTGTGTGTCCCCAAAGTAAAACTCTGCCCAGACAAGAAGAGAAGGACATTCTGCCAGCTGAAACAGTTCAGAATATTTAAACACTTACATGAATTTGTATCATATTCGTCAATAAATAGAGTGGGGAGGGGGGGCAAATGAACCTCATCCCCATCACAGGAAGACAATTAGACTCTCTGCAATGCCCTCTGAAATGCAGCCCTTCGGGTGGGTTCATGCCATTGAAGTCGTTTCTGCAGTGCCAGAAACCTCAGAGCTGGACTTGCTGCTTGGAGGGATATGTCTGCACCAGTCCTTCCAGACCTGGCCACACACTGCCATGGCTCCAAATTGGTTGCATCTAAGGCAAGTCCACAAGCCAGTATCTGGTCATTGCTGGCCAGAGTGCACAATGCACCTGGGACACTTGCACAGACTGCTCCCTTGCTTCTCCTTTGTTGGTCAGAGCGTTTCAGCCCTGCTGCTTGCAGCAGCAATGGCACCCCTGGGCTTTCCTTCCCCACTTACCCCACTTTTTATTTTAAGAAGAGAAGGAAGCATTTACATATGCTAGGAGGAATGACCCAGACTGGGATTTTCACAGGAGGATTTCACAAGGTTGAGAGACATCTGCATCCCCTGTATTTGCAGCATAACTGCCACAGCAGCAGTGAAACACAGCAAAACCAGATGACTAGTTCAAGATCCCTCAGGAAATCAGTATCACTGGGAGGAACTAAACCTAACACTTGAGAGCTATACACTCAGGCTCTACCACTAACATACAGAAACTCAGCTGGCAGGTACTCTGTAAAATATAATCTGGCTATGCAAATAAGGCTAAGAATAATCACACAAAGAATGCAATAAAATAAATTAAGGTGAAAGACACTATCAAAGGAAAAGCCAATTTTTGGCATTAAAAATTTGCAGGATCAGTCTCAAAGTTGGATGGAGACCGTTTATTTGGAAGGAGATGAGGTGACCGTATTTAAATCTATCCAGCTATGCACTACTAGTCTGAAGAACCCCAAGGAATGCTAGTTTTCAAAAGAAAATATATTAATGAACTATTTAATAAAAGGAGGTGACCTAAGTCACTACACTCACAACACAACTCTTTTAGCCTGATAAGGTGACTTTCTCAGCTGCTTCATGGGCACAGTGGAATGTCCCTAGATCTCTGAACATGTCACCTGCATTGTCTTAGTAGTCAATTCTTTATCAGTCATTCTGGGTTTTTCCTTTGTAAGAAGTTTGTGAGAGAGCAGCTCAGCACTCAGAAACGCAGCTCCTGAGAAACCTTCCTCCCTCCTGCTGGACCCAGTGAAGGGAGCCGGGTGAGCGATCAGATCAAACAAACCTACCACAGAGCAGCTTCAGTTTTCATTGTTGCAGTATGAAAATATGTTATGATGTCTCATACCTCATGCATGAGGCTCAGATAATGGCCACGTCAGCCCCCACATTTCACACTGTGTTTAAAAATACAGCTTGTTTATCTACCACATGGGCGGCAGCCTGCGATCAGATTTACATTTGAAAACACTCAGCACCCGCACACAGTCTCAGGGACTGCCTGATGAAAAGCACGCTGTCACTGTACGGGATTGTCACCCTCCTCCTTGTAATTAATGGCTTAAAACTGCACATTTTTGTCTCTGGGTTTGAGAAGAACTGAGTTAAATCCATACTCTTAGATGCACTGAATATCCTTTGCACATCCCTTTCACCCTGTATCCTCTGCAGACTGAGTGAACAGGATGGATGAGTGGCCAGATGGGGCAGAGCCACAGTGCGTCTGTGTTAAGGGTGCGCATCTCCTCTTTATTTTATTGTGTTTTGCTGCATTTAAATTTTACTTACAGTCCGGATCTTTGACAGTTGTGAGAGGATCTCTGCTCTCAGCAATAAAAGTAGCCTTGCAGACTATATAATCACACTGAAAATCTTCAATATGCAACTGAGATGAACCTCTGAGTCTTAAGGTAAAAGCAATGAACCTCAAGCGTGCATTTAAACAAACAAACAGATAAAAATAAAACGATGTAATGAATTCTAGGCCAATTTCACAATTATGTTGCCTGAGTCACAAAACTAAATCTCTTGGAGTTGGCAGTAACATATGAACTTTAATTTGGGTCTGTGCTCTCTATTTTACATTACTCGATTAGCTCCTTAAATAGCAAAATAAAGAATGACCTAGCATTTAGCAGTAAATCCTTCCTTTTTTTTTTTGTATGCCCTGTGCTTCAGGAGCACAGTTTAAGTGAAAATAATTTTTTTACAATGACAGTAAGTGCAGGATATTGCCTGACTGTAAAAATGAGGTGGTGGTTCAGTTAACTATTTCTTAATGCAGAGTATTAGATGTCAACCAGAGGCATTAGCCAGTGGTTTAAAGGAGCCTGTTGATGATTTTAAGTATTCAAGCGGTGTTTTCCTGCCTTGTTTGTATAGCTGTTGCACGGTTGACAAGTAGTTTTGCAGAGCATAACGGTTGCACTGTATCACACCAGGGCCTAGAGAGAGACAGATGCTGCAGTATAAGGGAGGGGGGCTTCACGCAGACCAGCGCATCTTACTCAAAGTGTGGAGCTTGGTGTGTTTATCATTAATTCACGTGTACCCAGGATGTGTAACCTCCTCCTGTGTCCCCAGCCGGCCCACTCGTACAGCACCCCCGCTCCACACCATGCCCATACTACCTCCAGTGCTGCCTTTATCTCCTGGCTTGCTGAGGCTCGCTGCCCACCGCACAGCGTCTCTTTAATCTTTGCAAACCCAATTCCCAGCCAGAACAAACTCTGTGTGCCAGAACACGCTTGGGAGGGATGGCAGGGATGAGTGGTGAGAGGCTGCATGGCAGAGGAACAGGCATGGGGGCCTCAGGAATTAATTTCTGGTCAGGTACCTCCTTTCATAGGGCAGAGCAGGCAACAAAGAACTATTAAAACCCCTTGGAGATTTTTCCATCAATTATGCACTCTTCTAACTGGTATTCCTCAGGCTTAAAATCACACAAAACCACCTTGCAGTGACCTGAATTTCAGCCCTGAAATATCTTCTTGTGTGTGGGTCCTGGTCAAGGGCTGCTTTTTGGGTATGGTTTGAGGCAGGAGGGCTGAAATCTATCTGAAAGCTCAGCCTGGATGCAGGGAACAACAGACTTTCACGAAAAGCTTATTCTAAAATAAAACCCTAACCTGTTGTATTTGGAAGCATGTGGGGGGTTATCCACACAAGCCAAGTGTTATGTTTTCCAATTGTCCAATAAAATAGATTTACATAGGAACAAGGAAGAAATAAAGCATTTTATAAGGCTATTCCTAACCTCCATGAACTAAGACATCTTGATTTAAAACTGCTCAGTGCCCAGCAAGAGGAAATAGTTTAGACTGTATGTGAAAAGAGAATAATGGCTCCATCAGGTAGTCTGTCAGCTTGTGTAAATAGGACCAGGCTGGTGTGTAGGGAAGCAGGGTGAATGATCTACTCTCCCAGGAAAGGGCTTCAGTGAGGCATTTAATGAAACTAGAACAGACTTATTGTTCTATGGGACTTGTACAGCAATTCCCCAGAGTCCTTTTGAAAATCACAGTCTGAATAGACACAACAGGAAAAATAAGGACTGTATTTACAGGGGAAATGTTGAGTCCTAAAGCATTTACAAGCTCAGTGTAAGGCCTTTCAGAAGCACAAGCTGAATCCATATTCCTTCAAACTTAGCACCTTATCTGCAGGAACATCTCCCTGTTCGGTGGAAGCAGCATAAAATGTACTGCTTGGTGGGAATGCTGCACCCTGCGCAAAACCTGGCTGAATTTATTTTTCAGGATGTCTCTTTCCTACTTTATTTTAGCCAGAAGATTCCAGTGTGGAGCTGAGTTTTATAAACCTAAAGACTAAGGTCGATTGAAAGTCAGGAATCATTCATGGAAAATTAGCAAATGTGACACACGCAGAGTGAAATGTGCATTAAGAATCGCCTCCAACTGGCAAGGGCCTAACCTACAGGACAGCTTTATTGTCTCTCTCAGGATTACAGCATAATTTTCTCTGACAACTCGTTCACAATCCAGTCTAAGCAGAAACCCTTTTTGGGGGTTTTTCTCTGAAGCTGCCCTACTGCATTGGGATCTGTGAAAAATACCAGGACAAAACCAAGCAGGAGGGATTTTTTGCTTTGTTCTGCGCAAGGAAGAAACATGCCTTGAAGCAGTGAGAGGTCCCATGTGCTGAGGCGTTGTTGCAGACTCCATGATTCCTCTGTCCAGATGCACATACAACTCCTATTAACACCAGCTGGAGCTACACATGCCACAGCAGAGAAGCAAAGCCAGCAGCAGACGTTAGTGCATGACCAGGCCCATGTGTTTCCAGGCACTGTCATGCCTCAGGTATATCCAAGGCATCATGTTGGGGCTGAGTTCTTTCCACCCCTCCACCATCTTTCCAGCGCTCCTCACTTTGTTTGACTTTTTAAGCAAAACCCCGGACAAAATAGAGCTGAGGTTTTCTAGAGCCAGTGAGAAGCCTGGGAGAGGCCATTCCAGCTATGGAAAAAACTTTCGGGCTCTTGGGCATCTTCCACACATCCTCTGGGCTGTTAGGCAGCAGGCAGTAATGGTCACCACATATATGGGAGGTATTTTTGAAAGGAAAGCCCAGAGAGGCTCACTGCATTGCTTTGCAGAAGGAGTGTTCAAGGATGGAGTTGGGGGCAATAGCATGCTGTGCAGGACAGAGCCTGGTCCAGGCACAGAGGAAGGGATGCTGTTGCTCATGCAACAGGAGACAGTGACGGGCTGTGACCTGGAAAATCAGCAGCAAGGCATTGAAGGTGTGGCAATGGAAGTTGCTGCAGTCTGCACGCTCTGCAGCCATCAGCATGTGGATTCAATGTCAGTAGATGAAAGGCCACATGTCTGGGGAGGACCAATAAAAATGCAAAATATACTTTGGGTGGAAATGTTCATGAAGAAACTAAAGAGAAAACAGACCTGCTGGCAACAGTAGCTGCAAAGCAGTCAGGCAGCACTGGAGGATCGAAGGGTGGAGGAGTGGGTTAGAAAGCAAAGGAGATAACTGCTCCCCTCGTCTGGCCACGTCAGGAATTCTGTAATCAGTGTTACACAATTTACTTTATAAATTGTGCTGGGAAAAGGGAGTAAAGGCCTTGTGATAGGAGAGGTGCTGCTTTTAAGAGGACCTTCTCAGCCAAGCCATTTTGAGCAAGACAGAAGGCAACCTCCTCCTAACAGAGGATAAAACTCCTGAAGGGCTCCGTGGGGAGAGAGGCTCTCTGGTTTTGGGGTGGGTACCACTGCTTCCCTCAGGTAAAGCTGCTGCTTCTGCCAAAGGGAACTGTGAGAAAATACACTGCCAAAGTGTTGCAGACAAGACAAACTTCCCCAGAATAAGAGATGTGGCTCCTATGGAGCACTCATTGCCAGAGGCACAGGGCTGGCTGCCCATGCAGAGGTGTTCTGGGAGGAATGCCCATACCTCTTCAGGCAGCAGCCACATACTCAGGATGATGAAATTCAGGAGTAAGAGACAGGGTCTGCAGGAGGTGGCCCTGATGATGCTTCAAGGTATCTTCAGACACTGAGGTCTTTGGGATGAGGATGGATTTTGACAGGCTAACAAGTCCCTGTTCTTTTCTGCACTTGCATCTGGTAATTGCAGGGGGTGCAGTCTCACGAAGCACTATCTTCTGCCTTTTTTTTCTCACATCAGCAGCAAATGGGGTCATGGATGGGAAGTGCCAAAAGTAATCTTTCAATCTCTTGTTTCCTTAATATGAAAAATGTGTTACATTATTCTAAAAGAAAAAGAGACAAAGAAAAATGATTTAGTGTGGACCCAAAAATTGAAAACCCCAAAGCCTTCCTTGTGAAGTGAGCTAGGAGTGACTTGAATAAACACATCTTTTGGTATAGGAACTACTGCCATGAAGGGTGTGTGTATCTCAGAAAGCTGTTTACATTGCCTTAACCTGGATTCACCTTTTTTTTCTCTACAGTATTTATTTTCTTTGCATAATGTTCTTCTTCACATTGGCCCTTCTGCCATAGTTTATAGTTTCTAGAATGCAGGTTTTATTGTCTGCAGTTTTGCTTTCACCTTTGTGCAACTTTTGTTTCCAATGAACTCTAACTTTCTGCTTTCTTTCTTGTTCCTTCTCATTTCATCCTCTCTTCATAGCGATTCCTCTGCTCTTGAATCTTTTCAGTAGATAAATGTCTAGGAACTCTCAGCAGATGAGTGTCATCGGCTTTTGCTAAGTATGAGCCAAAACTTTTATTCCAGAAGACTGAATTTGTGTTTTTTCTGTTTGTAAAAATTTGGTAATGCAGTTTCTCACCATATTGAACAAAGATCTGCTTTAAAAGCACACAGCGTAAATGTTCGTACATTTGATTTATTCATAATGCCGTAACCCAAAGGAGGCTTTTGTCTTATCAGGAGGCTGCCAATACACAGTAATAACTTCAGGGCTGTTTCTTCAGCCTCAGCAAGTGGGCTGTGATTACTCCTTTATGGTGCTTTACTTCACTTCCCTGGTGTCAGGAGATGTCTGGGATATGGCCAATGGCCTCATGACACAGAATAACTTCCTAAAATATATGGTGGAGAGGAACTCAGAGTGCATGGGCTTAGTTTGTAACCCCAAGGATGGTGACAGAGAGACAAAAGCATAGCTCTGCAATTGAGGTGGGGAAGATCTGGGGATGCTGCTGAAGTACTGTAATGACTGACATACAGGCAGGCTCAGAACCATCGCTTTTAAGCCAACGGCATCCACAGAGCTGAGGAGCTCTGTGCGTGATGTCTCATGCTAAGAAAACAAAGTTGTTATGGATCCAGCCCCAATAAACGGGAGTGTGGTCAAAGCAGATCCAAGGATGTTTTTTCCACATGAAGCCCGATTAAAAGTCAGAATTTAGTACAAGAGGAAGTCTTTGTGGTCAAGAATTAGGCTCATTCAGCAACCATATAGGATAATAAACTTGTCCAGAACTATAATGTTTACTGTTAAATCCTGGAAGTATCTTTAAGCCTAATGCTTCTGAGCTCAAAACAACCTTGACCAGATACAGATTAAGAAGTGTTTAGAGCAGGCAAGCCTCCCACATCAGCATCTTAGGCATTTCTTACCAGCAGTAGGCTTTATCATTAATGAGCATCTTGAAATGAAGATACCTACATGAATACTAAACTCCTTTAAAGAGCTCGGCCCAACCCAGAAAGAAAAAGAAAGGGTTCTCCAAGGTACGGTTATTTCTTCAGGCTGTATTGGGTAGCTGCCAGCTTTATTCACAGAACTGCTGTTTTCCTCCTTCTGTAATTGCAGTGGGCAGAAAGCCACTTCAAAGAAAAGAACTGGCGCATCCTTGAGCTCCGGCCACCCGCCTCAGGATGAGCTGGCTGGCAGGTGCAGCCACTGTGGTCCCACAGAAAATGCAGTGTAACCTCTCTGCTCCTTCAAGCTCAGTGTCCACTCTCAGAGCCCAATTTTCCAGTGCTGTGAATGTCAACCCCGAGTTGCTCAGGTGCCTTTTCACATCAAAAGCTTGAAATTTTGTACCTCCAGCATGCAAAAATTGATTATTTATCCTTCCACTGCTGAGCTTGATCCTGCCTTATGTCATAAGCACCATCAAACCAGTGGCACTTACATCCAAGTCACTAGCAAGTTTTCAGTGAATTGGGGGTTTGTGCTGTTGGAAAATGGCAGTTAATTTGAACTGAAGCTTTCTGTGCAAATGTATTGGTTGTGCTAAATTTAACTCAAGACAAGGTGTGAAACTGCTGTACAAGGAGGCAGAGCGGGAGCATACCCCTTTCTGCCTCTCCTGCCCTGATCATTCAGGAGAGTATCTGGTGTCCAGGACCCTCACCTGCAACATAGAAAGTTATTTTCAAGTCCTTTCTTTGAAATAGTGCAAAATCTTTCACCTGTACCCTCATCAATGGGTGAAGGAGCAAAGAAATCATTGGTTTCTTCACCATGAGAGATGGATGCTGCAACCCAGTGCCTCAGGCCTTTATTCAGAATAAGAAAAACATTCCCTTTTTTTCTGAAAAACACAGCAGAAGTTTTCAGTTTCATTCCTTTCCAGAACTAAGCAGGTGTTGATACCTGCGCATTTCACAGCAGGAAACTGTTGGTGTTTCGGTTATCCCTGGCATTGGAGTGGCAGGTGAACCTTTGGTGACCCACATTTTTACCCACCAGCTTCCCCCGCGGCCTAGCACCAAGGCTCCCTCTACATCAGTCCTGAAACTTCCAAGGTAGTTTGCAAGGACAAGCCAAAACTGTATTTAATAACCCACTTCTCATAGTTAATTTATTACAGTTCAGGTAACTGGGAGACCTGGGTGAGAAGTGAGGATGAGCCCTCTATGTGTTATCCTGACTTCCCTCAGCTCTTACTCCTTCAAGTCTAAGTGTAACCAGAGGTAATTAGAGGGAAAAGCAGAACAGTAAGTTGCAAAATCACATTCTTTCCTCTAAAACAGGAAGGGACATGTTTGCTCCAGCACACTCAGTTTCATAGTGGTGGAGTATAGGCAGGTTAGGGAAATAAGCCTGTCTGCCCATGGTTATCAGTATGTCTTTGCCTCTGTCTTACTGTGACTGGTAGCAGGATTGCAGAACCTCATTGCTAGAGAGCTGAACCTGCCTGTGAGCAGCCAGTAAAAAGCCCTCAAGAGACCAGTCTTTCCTTTCCATTTGCCCAGGCAGTGAGGCTCGATATACGTGTTGAAGAAAGTTTGACACCTTTTAGTTTCTTGAAGAGTGGATGTTGGAGCAATGGGAGAGGAAAGGTGAGGCAGGAAATCTGGCTCCTTTTAAAGGTGCTTTGATAATCTTCTGCACAAAAAGTGAAAGCCCTCAGATTTCTCACATTGTAACATGGAGCATGCACTGCTTGAGACCAACATTTATAGCTCAGTTACTAGGAGTGAAATACTTTACATGCCTCTGGGGACATGTGAAAGGAGAGCTGCCCCCAGGGTACTACTAGAAGCCATGCCAGCAGTTCAAATAATTTTTTTCCAAGATTTTATGATCTGATGCTTGGATTACATTTGTTTAGCTGTAGAGGTGTGAGGTCTAAGCAATTTGTCAAAGGAAAGAATAGCATCAGCTCCAGACATGTGTGCATTTGGAGTTCAGCTTCAACCATGACACTGGAAATTCTTGAGAAGGGACAAAGTCATAGAACACCTTGCCTGAGACCTGAAATGTAGGAGAGAAGAGGGACACAAACAGTGGCAAAGAGTGGCAAAGAGGGACACAAATGGTGGCAAAGAGAGACACAAATGGGAGCAAGTGGGTGTGAGCCACCCTCCTCCCCTGTAGAGCAGTCTGAGTGCAGCACCTGAGGATGGTATCTGCATGGCAGCGGGGAGAAAACCCCAGGAGCTATTGCCTGGTGTTGGCAAGTGCTGTGCACCCAAACCTGGGGTGAACCCAGCACCAGGGTGAAGTCATCTGAAGCTCACGTAGACATCTCCCTCCATGCATTGGTCTGCAGTGGACATCTTACACCCCAACCAGACATCTTGAGGGGCAGAAGGGGCTGGACATGAAACATCACTGTCTCAGTAACCCGCACTGCTATGACAAGAAAAACCTTCACCTCCAAATATAATTTTATAAAATTATTTTATTCCAATAACTTTTTCCTCAAATTTCAGGCTTTAAACCTTTGTTTTTGTTGTTCCAAGAGGACAGCTTAATAACATTTAATTTTCACAGACATGAACTGAACCTGACAGCTCTCCAGACTGGAACGTGACTATGGCACTCATCCGGCTGTGCAGGTTGGGCATTGAAGTTTTTTCCCTCCCCTTTTCCCCCTCATCAGCCTTCCTAGCCCAGGTCCTTCCACCAGCAGGCCACAACACTTCTCATCCTGCCCTGACCCTCCGTCACTGCCCCACATTCATCAACCACTTGCATCCACTGACATCGTGCATCTGTCCACCTTGGCAAACCAGATCCACTCCTACACACATGCACTTCATTGTTTGGGGAAACTTGGACATGGGCTGCACCTACCAGAAATCCAATGGAAAAGAGCTTGGGGGCATAAAAAGAAGACAAACTTAAGAAAAAAAGGTGGACATATGGTAGCCCTAATAAAGAGCGATAAAGTCCTCTGATGTTGCTGGAAAGACTCCCATTTAATTACCCAAGCTTTGGACCAGACTCCAAAGCAGCTCACTTTCCAAAGCTGAGATAAGTTCCTGGCTCATGTTTCCAGCTTTTGTGCTCAGACTGCTCGACAAGGCCCATCCTCCTCCTTTTATTTATATTAGGGAGTCACTCATTCATAACTCATCTGGGACTGAAGCTCACTTCCCGTGTCAGGATACAGATCGTTTATAAGGCGATAAGGGACTATATTAACATTATAACCCAGTGTTTGTAGATGCTCACATTCTCTCTCAAGATGTTTATCGCCAATAAACACAGCAGAAAATCTGCCTTCATTGACCTTTGCTTCACAGATGATTCTCTTTCACACTGTACATAAAACTTGACGTTTATTTAATGTAGTGCTGTGTTGGGTCCAGTCAAGCTCAGTACATAACACTGAGACAACAGGAGCTGTAAGTGCTCAGTACCTTGAAAAGACTGCTTTTATAAAACCTATTTAGAGTTTTTAATTGTTGCATGTGCCAATGGTATATTCTTACTTGATCACCAGTAATTCCCCCTGCACACTGTCCACCCCAAAACCTGAATTAATTTGTTTTCATATGAACAACAAAACATACAATTGCCAAGCACATGACAAAACTCCATGATGGATTAACAGCATTTCACAGCTGAAAAATAGGCCTGTAAATAAAAAGAAATTGCTAACAGATATTCACTTAGTGAACTCAGAATTTCTACCCCATCTCTAATTGCACTGTGCATGCTGCAGTAATTGAAAGGAATAGCAAACATTCATCTTTTACCTTTGAAATGTTTTTATGTTACTTGTCCTCTTCATGGACAAAAGTCTTTATATACTGGGCTGGTAAATTTCACATTAATCTCTGAGGTCTGACAGCATTAATGAACTGGTATGGGTACCAGCAACAAAGACTGGGCATGGATAGCTCATGCCATTGGGATTACTCTTTGGTTCATAATTTAGGAATCTTTCATTTCCAGGTAACAGGTTTGACTCTACCGTCCTCTGAAATGATGACAGTGAAAAGTGGAGAGGAAATACAAATTGCATCTAGTGCTCTCAGGATGAAACAGCAGTGATGGGTCAGCCCTACGTGCAGAAACTCTGGAGAGCTTCTCCTGAGCTGGGATAGCAGAGCTTTGGTGAAGGGTCAAGACTCAGGGATGATGATCCCACCACAGCTCTTGGGTGACTGTTGCTCATGCCTATGCTTTGGAAAAGGCAGCTCAAGATATGGGGTGCTCAGCTTTGAAAACATGAAGGAATGTGACTTCTGGTCAGTGGTCAGCACTCACCTCTAAAAATAGAGGCACTGGAACTCACTGGTGACTTTTGATAGTCTTGGCCAAAATCAACTACTTTTAGCCCATCTGTTCCCTCCAAGCTCAGTTCCCTCAGGAAAAATGTATATTCTGGGGGAGGGGAGGAGGCAGAGGTTCTTGTCACAGCTGAAACACTTTCATATCAAGAGTGCTAAAAAATGACAGAACCACTGAATTTTTTACATGGGTGTGAGAATGTTGCCAAGTTTTGTGAGCAATTAAACTTACCACAGGGTAAGATGGCAGGGATGAAGGATAATTTTATGCTCTCAGAAGCTTCGTCTTTTTGTAAATTAAATGGCCTTAAGGAGTTTTCCAGCAAAGTTGGGCTCAGCTTTTTAGGTCCAACAAAGCCAACTGCCAATCTCCTCCTGTAGCTCTGTACAGGGCATATGTGACATGATTTTTAATGAATTCCCTGTCATATCCCCATTCAGTCACCCACCAAACCTGACAATAGTTCTGGTTTGCTTTTGCAGTTTTGTACAATCAGCTCTTGCCTAATGTGTTAGATTTCCCAGCTACCTGCACTCTTCTGAGAGCAAAGAATTCAATACATTGGAGACTGAGAAATTTATCTGACAAACAAACACTAGAAGCCTTTAAAGTGATATTATAATAAATAGGAGCACTAATGACAGTCCTTACTAATGAGCCCAGATCTGTGAGGTGTTTGATAGTTCAGGTGCTCAGTGCCGCCACTCGCTTTGCTGAAAGTCAAGAGCATTCATTCTTGCGGAAGCGAGGTGCAGGTTCTGATTTGCCCTTACACAAGTTGTTTAGCATGTTAGTGAGAGTATGTCCAGACACCATCCCATAGCAGTATGAGAAAGGCATTTTTAACAAGATCAGAGGTGGTGCAGAGGCTCTAATTCTTCAGACTTTGAGCACATCACTGACTCATTTTCTTGTGAAGTTATTTGCGAATGTTATATGAAATTATTCACTTATCAGTATTCAGACAATGTTAGATGATACGAGAACTTTTACAGTAATGTTGCAAACCAGCTACTGTCAATTCCCTAATATCAGTTATTTAAGAAACTGGGGGAAGTGGTATAATATTCCTGGTGCGATGCTCATTACTGTCCTGTTTGAAAAGTTTTGCTTAGCCAGACACCTAACAGAAACAATATAATGTGATTCAGATAGTATATTCAAACCCCTTCATAGTCAGTCTGAAGAAGTTCATAAGTATCCCAGAAATGGAAATTTTAGGAGGGGATGGCTTATGATAAAGGTCACGAATTATTAAAACATCATAAGAATGAAGGATTAATAAACTAAAAATGGGTCACTCTTTGGATGTTTGGCAACTACTCTTACTGGTCACAGTCTGACAGGTTACAAAACACAGCCTTAGGCCAGACACCAGATAGTTGCTTCTAACAGAAGGAAAGAATATTTACAAGCAACTTGTCTAGCCATGTGAAAAAGTTATGTCCATTTTTATTTTATCTTTTTCCATTTTCATTTTTTATTTCATAAATCTATTTTGTGTTATTTTGGCAACATTCTCTCCATGTAAAACATATTTGCAACTAACTATAAAAATATTTCCCAAGTACATTCCAACTAGCTGCAAGGATGATAATCTTACAGACATTTTTCATTTTATGGCTTAATTATATATATTTTTAGTTGAATTGTTGGCCTTATTCTTGGAAGCCTGTTGGATCCTGATGATGCTTGCATTTGCTGTTGGGAATATGGCACAAACAGCAGCACTGAAGTGGATAATATTTATAAAGGCTCTAATAGCTTTGCTGCTGGCGAAGAGCTGAGACTGTCATTTTCCCAACCCCACCTAGAGATTTCAGGACCTAACAAGCTCTGGAACAAATGCTGCATTTACATTTTGTGAAAATGATTTTATCTGTTGCTGGAAACCCCTCCAGCACCTGGAAGAAAAAAAAAAAGAGAGAGAGAGAGATAAATACAGTTATATCTGATATTTGCCTTTGTTTCTCCACTGGTTGAACATATATCATTCTGACTAGCTCAGTGATGTTGCCCAATGGCATAACCAGACTCCTACATTACTGTGTAACTGCTATGGGCCTGCCTCCATCAGCTAGGACCTAATCAGCTTGTTTATGTCTGGTTAGGCTAGAGCAGTGCATCCAGGCAAGCTGGAGGGCTCCAGAGTGATTCTCTGGTGGTTCAGTCCAACTGGAGTATAGCATTACAGAATCATAGAATCAACCAGGTTGGAAAAGACCTTTAAAATCATCAAGTCCAACCTTTACCTCAGGACTGCCAAGGCCACCACTAAACCATGTCACTAAGGGCCTCGTCTACGTGTTTTCTGAACACTTCCAGGGACAGTGATTCCACCACTGCCCTGGGCAGTCTGTTCCAATAAATGCATCCTTCTGTCCAAGAAAATGGATCGTGCAAATGGATCATGACCTATTGAAACTGTGACCGCTGTGCTGGCTGGAGCCTTTGTGATTAGGGATAGTGGATCATAATGTGGACAACGGGCAAAACAGTTAATGGGAATCTTATCTTTATATGATTTAAAGACACCATATTCTTTTCCACAGGAAATACTTGATTCAACATTGTGTAATTGCAATTTCCTATCTGTTTTTTTGCTTTTTCTTTTTTTCCTTTGATCATTTCCTATCCTTCTGTCTTGAAGGAAGAGACTGAAAATTGTTAAACAATTTCTGTTTGAGATGCTTACATTTCAGTAACTGATACCCAGTAGAGTGTAGGTTGCTAATTTATCATTCAGGAAGGAATACACTGAATGTAAGGTGCAATGAGGTGTATATTAATATTACGTGTTCACAGTTAATATTAGCTTGATATTTTTTAAGGTTTTTGATGAATGGTGCCACATTTGAGAAAACAAACAAAAATATCTGAGTAAAGACTTCCTGGTAAATGTATTTCACAGGAGCTAAGCCTGAAATTAAAGCTGTCTCCTGGGTCTGTGCTTAGCATGACATTAGCATGTCGCACATGGGATTGACTGCTTACCAATTGTTTCTGATTGTGATGCTTTCAATACCTAATAACAGCAACAATTTGATGCTTTAGTATGTCATAGGTCTCACATTCCTGAGCCTAACTGTGCATCCAGTGTCTGTGGCTTGAAAGCTCCAGAGATACCCATGGTTCTCATGTGTGTGAATCCGTGTGCAGTGAAGTCTCTACTAATTGCCTGGAGGGTTCCTGTGCATTTATATTGGCATAAGTTGCACAAGAATCCTGTTCCCTGAACCTAGAAAACAAATACTTTGGCTTCAGGAAAGAAAATGGATCCACAACAAATGGTGTATTATTGCTTAATGGTTTCCTGACAAATCCCTGTCTCTGCTTCGGAGCTGTGAAAACAGACACAGAGACTGCTCTCATTTCAGTCTCAGGAGGAACCTGACAGGTGCAGTGAGCAAGCTGCTCAGGATAATAAAAGCCATAGGTTCAGTACGCTATTAAAAAAGGCATTATGCACAGCTCAGACACTTAGCTCAGTTAAGGGCTGTCTGTAAAAAACCCAGAAGAGGAGAGATCCTGTGCTGCTGGTGTGCGTGATGCTTGCATGAGCTTAAGTGACTCGAAAATGCTGAGAACAGGAAGGCAGGAAAGTTCTGTTACATGGCATGTGGTGCAACTCCCCGAGATCACAGCAACACAGAATGGAGCCAAATCATGCTCACATAGGAACTGTGTACCTGGGGATTGGGTTTTCATGTATTTTCTTCTTTGCAATGGTTTTATAGTTTAGTAGGACTCTCACCACGAGTTCAGCCATGGGTCAGTCACAGCCCAAAGTTTCTTCTCTCTTAACACCATGTTGCACAGTAACTTCTTCCCTGCATTCAGATTCTCTGCAATTTAAAGGATGGCACTGGAAAAGGGTTTCTTAGGTCATTGGAAAGTCTTACAGAACTAAACAGGCTCGATATAACAACCTTGAAAATCAATGGATCCCTTCTTGCTCCAGCAGGATGACAGAGCTGGAAGGTAGTATCTAAAGTAACAACCCTTCTCTTCCTCTTTGCCTGTCCAGCCTAGACTAGACCACCTAAGTCCTTCCTCACAATTTATCTAGCCTGCTCCTAGAGACAGCAGCCTGCAGCTGTGCTTCTCAACCCTTACCCTTAGGAAGCGTTTTCTGATGTCTTGCCTGAAACTCTCTAGATCCAGTTTAAGCCCTTTACTTTTTGCCCAATCCACTTAGGTGCAGAGGAAGGCTTAATTTCCACAATACTTCATAAATCCATAGAAGGTAAGATGGGGCCTTTCTGCTTCCATTGTTACTTATTTATTTTTAAGCAGAAATTTGGAGGATTTATTAACTTCCTCAGAGCAGTTCAAATAAACCACACAGAAGAGCAATAGCTTTCTATGGAGTGCTTTAGGGAAAAGTCATTTCATGCACTAGTTAAGCCTGGTATACTGAAGTCATGGGAAGTTTTGCCATGGAGTATAACAAAGCCTGGATTTCAGCCAGTGACTGACAGTTTTTCTATTCATGTATTTGTTAGGGTCCATTGGTTCATCAATCTTGAGAGCATCCAAGTGTCCTCAGGTAAATATGCATTACAATTGTGAAGCATCCAGTAGGTCTTGCTGAGCTGTGGCCTCTTCACCTCCCTCCAGAGGAGAGACAAATGTTCTCCTTAAAGCAGCATTATATGGGCTCTGATTTATTTACGTGATCTTGACTTGAAGTAAAGAAGAAAGAGCTGAGAGTGTAATTCTCTTACAATGAGAGTACAGGTTTCAAGAAAGAAAGGAAGAAATATAGATTCTGGACAAGGTGGAGACTCATGGCAGAGCACTGACAGCCTCAGTCCATCTATCCATCACCCCGGGGGCAGACCAACAGTCTATCAGTCACGACAGTTTATTCATGTCAAATGATTCCAGCTCCCAGCAGGAACGATGGGACCAGCACCAAGCAGAGGAGGTTTGAATCATTCAAGCTTATCACATGGAGGTTTCAGAAAGTTCACATTACAGAACCCCAATGCATTTTACAGCTTACTTGAAGGGAAAGGACTGAAACATCCAATATATCTCCCATAAGCTGACATTCTAGTAAACACTCCAGCAGGATAACCAGGATCCTTAGAACAATGGCAACATTTTAGTTAGAAACTGTAGAAGTTACAAGGTGAAGATTTATGTGCTGTGGGGCAAATAAATATTCAATTCCCATTAATGTTAATGGGAGTTAAGTGGCTAATTCCCCACACATTATGCTGAAGATTTACTTCTCTGTGTTTTATAGAATAAATGAATCTGTAGTCTTCCTGGAGGTTAGACCTGAATAAAACAAAGAGCTCAGAGTTTGCTCCATTTTCATGAGGTCAGTTTTTTAAAGAAGCTTTATTCCCTGAACAGAAGGAAAGGCTAGAAGAGCACCAAGTTAAGGCAATCCCCTCCATGGGATGCCAGGGAGATTTGTGGCAGGCATTTAATCCAAAGGCAAGACAGAGAGACACACAAAGATCTGTATAAAATGTCTTAATACCAGAAGCTGGAAATTCACAACAATTATAAAGTCTGACATTTACACAGAGCCCTTCATCCACACATCTACAAGCTGGATTTTGCATTCAGAGGCACCCACAAAATTCTCTTGCAAACCACATGTGATTTCACAGGAAGAGGGCAAAATGCATCAAGTAGGCAGGCGTCAGCATTACCAAAAACTAGCCAGCACTGGGCAGCCATTTCATGCCCCAGGAACGTAGTTAAGCATGTTCATATTTTAAGGCTCAGGGTATTCTCATTAACTTCAATTGATTTGTCATGGAGTATAGGCAGAAATGAGTCCATGTAAGCACTTAACAGTCATTCTTTGCATATCCATGTGAAAATCCCACACAATTTGTTCTTTTTTTCGTATGCTCCAGTCTCTAAGATGACCCCATAAATTTTCATTTAAATCATTTAAAGTCAGTTTTGTCAACAGGTCAGAAGTCACAAGAATCCTCTGCCCAAGATGTGAACAGAATTCTATAGTCTCTGTGTTCAAAGATGACAAAACATTCATTCCAAACAATTACATTTTTGTCTTTCTCTGTTAAGGACTGCTACAAATTTGTGCTGAAACTGAGATTAAAGACTACGTGTGAGACAATTAGACATTTGATTCCCTTTCGCCTGATCTTAAAAAGAACAGTTTCAGAGAGAGGGAGAGAATAATTCATTGCAGTGTTTTCAACAGGGCACAATGATCTGCTACAGATAAACAGCAGCCTTTTTTCCTTATTCAAATGTTAAGCTTTCCCAGGCAAATAATATTTTCCCCTAACTGGTCATTCACTTGTCTATAATTCCATGCAAACAAGTCCTTTTCATTAGCAGGGTCACACTCACAGCTTCATTTTAATCAGTCATTGCTTTTGTATAGTGTATACTGGATATTTTTCCCTTTCTGGCACCAAAACTGCCTCTCAAGATCTGTGACAGTAATTCCATGCACTCATCTTTCATTAGGACTAAGCTCTCTCAGATCACTTTGTATTTATCAGAGCCAACAGCTGAAGAGGTACTAGAGGATCAAGTGGACTGAGCACTCATGCACCAGCTTCATGCACCCTGGTGCCAAGGCTGAGCCACGGCACTTTCTGTGTCCTCTCCCTCCACCAGCTTCTGTTAAATGGTCTTGATGCAATGTGTTGCCTCCAGGCTCATGGCAGAAATGAGGCAGCACACACAAATTAAGTTACAGGCCAGGCGCATTATGCTTGGCCTGGGGTGAACACAGAACATGAATTCAGCCCCTGGAGAGCTTAGGGCTGAAATGCTGAGGAAGAGACAACCTGCAGATGGAGAGGCAGCTGATAGCTGGGCATGCGAGTGGTAAAAGCCAGACTGTCACCCAATGGGGACATGCCCTATAAATGCAACACTGTCATTCTCTCTCCTTTGCTGGTTTACTAGCTGTAAGTGCACAGGGGAGGGCAACAGCAAGCAGTGGACCACAGGATGACACAAGGGTTTGGATAGCCTCCCCTCCCACTCAGGACAAGGGTAGCTGCTGGTCTTTTGGGGTTTTTCATTGCTCAGTGAAAGTCTGCTGAGGAGAGTGATGGGTAACCTAAGAGGCTCCTGCTTTGTGTTGTGTTTTGGAGGGTCTGTCTTTTTCCGTCAGCTGTGAAAGCCACTCAGGCAGACCAGCCAACCAACAGGGACACCTAAATTATATCTTTATGGAGCTGGCACAGATATTCCCCAAAGTTATAACTGCTTGAGTCTGCGCTGGACTTCCCACAAGTATAGCAGATCCTGGAGGGAAAGGAGGCAGCAGAGAGAAAGGAGGACTGGAATGTGATTCTCTTGCATATTTGAAATGTTATTTACTATCTAGTAAACCCATTTTATAGCACCATGCATTTTATTTTCAAACACTTCTATCGACACGCACTGTATATCAGTCATTATCTGATTATGGAAGCTTTCACTGTGGTTTCCGGACAGCTTTAAAAAACTGCCAAAGAATTCAGTGTGCCAGAGGTTTGAACTTCGCTGCTTTTCACAAAAAAGCTGAAGAACAAATAACAGAGATGGCAAAAAAAAGATTTCAATGACCTGTGTGAATGAAATAGTCTACAAACCATGAAAAAAAATACCTTTTGTGGGCTACACAGTCCAGATAACCTGCTCACACCTTTCTGCCAGTGGATCATGAGATCCATGGCCCCTCTGGTTTTTTTATCAATTCTTGAAGAAGAGTAATGAGTAAATGTCATTTCATTACTGAGAAAGCACCTACAAGACATAGAACAAATATTAATTGTACTTAAAGTACTCCAGTTAGATGGTGCTTGTGCATCCCAGAGAGATGATGGACAGGTAAAGAAGAAGCTCTCCATTTTAAAGAGGTAACTGACTCAACTAGTTTGTTTTTTCTGGCCACACATGAATAGGATTGTGCCTGTAAAGATTACTTTTACATTCTCTGCCTCTCCTTAGGGACAATACCTTGTCTTTTTAAGCCATCTAGTTGTGTTGATAATTTCTATTCTTTACACTAGGCTCTTAGCCAAGGCAAATGTTTGTGTTGTTTTAAAAACTTGAAGTGTATCACTGTGGGAAACTGAAAATATACAGATAACTTCAGAAAGCATTTTGGAAAAAAACCTGCGATAATAGCCCATGTTATTTCACTTGCCTTCTATTAGTTTTACCCGTAGCAGCATGCCCTGCCTTTGGTGGCTGTTTTTCTGTCCTCCTCCCTTCCCATTGCAAATGTATGAAAATACTGATATGATGCTACTTGAACTGACTGTCAACATTTCTGTAGCAATAAAAGGTACAGAAGAAATCAAGAAGCTAAACTCAAACATTATTTTTATCCTTGAAAGAATGTGTGACATGTGGCTAGAATAAGAAAACCACTTTGAAGTTCATGTATATTAAATATTAGCACTAAACAGGACTTGTAATGGAAGGACAGGCAAAGTTTAATTGAAAATGACAAAATTAAATAAGACACAGACTCTGAGTTCGCATAGAGAACATTTGTCTCAGTCAAATGCTACCAGTGCTGCATACCAACAATGTGCTATGTGCTGCTGAGCACACAGGGACTCAGATCAGAAAGATTACAAGTTTGGCTTGTGAAGCCTGCCTCAAACTCTAAGTAAAACAAAGTTAGATGGCTGGAAATATTCAAGGACTGCTGAGCACTGACCAAGACAGCTTGGGGGAAGAAGCGGAAGGAGGAGGAAGGTCCAAAGCCACCCTCCCTCCCAGCAGCTCTCCCTTACCTCCAGGGTGAAAGCAGAGGAGGATCTACCACCACAGCGTGGATCTCTATTGCCCACTCTGTCCTGGAAGTGGATCCAGGCAAGATCCACCAACCGGTGGGATACTGCTCACTGTAGAAGGAAACATTAATTAGAGTGAACCTGATCTCCTGAACCTGGGCTTGCATGTCTGAACCCAACTTAACCCAGGGTTCAAGCATGTAGGTTTTCATACAGCATTAGCAAGTCAACCAAGCAAGCACCCGCTGTCAGCCCAGCCCAGCATCTTGCATTTCTGCCTCATTTTTCACGATGAGGGCATTGTTATGTGTTTAGACAAGCCTAGAGCCTGACAGGTATGAATGATACACGTGCCTATTAATCAGATGATGATTGAGCCCCCATGCGTCCTCAAGCTAATAGAGGTACTGGCATATTCAGTGTGGACCCAAATCTATACAGCAGCTTGTCCTCATGAGTCATCATAACCTTAGACCTACCTTTCTCTTTCAAGACACACACACAGACAGAAGTCCACACAGGTTTGTTGTTTTAGGAGCAGATAACATTAAAGCTGTACAGAGTTGTGTAATGTAGCTTTAATAAGCATGTGCTTTCTATTTGTCACTGCCTAAACTGTACTTCTATACACACAGCCCAGGAGTCTTGCTGAAATCTGCAAAACATTAACAGCAGCGAAGATGAAGGGGTTTCAAACACTCCACAGGCTGCAGAGAGCATCTGGCTGGGGAGGCTGGGTTGGGAAGAAGTCATTTTGATGGAATTAAAGGAAATAGTAATACAGGGTTGTAGGGAGAACTCTCTTCCTCTAGTTAATGCATTTTCTTAAACAAAGAACAGGAAGTTATAACAGAAAGCTCCTCTGTGCTCCTTAGGCACACAGTGACCAGCATCCTTTGGCTTAGCACAAATCCCCTTTGACTGGGGGGCAAATCGGAGATCCTCCCCATTAGCAGCACACAATCCTGGGCATGCTCCATTCAGGCCCTCCTTTTCGCACTCCAGGGATGCTTTTCCTCTTCCGTATACCACCTTAAATAGATGAACTGTTGTGGAATAAAAAGGGAAATGTCAGGCTTCCCTCCTTTTCACTGAACTCCATCCCTCCAGCTCTCTTGCTGGCTGTAAGGGTTCTTAGAGTGTCTGTTTTTCAGCAGTAACCATTCCCTAACCAAGGTCACACATACTGTCTAAGTGCCAGCAACCAGAAACTTTAAATAAAGTGTTACTGGAGTAACTGTACAAATATCTTGCTTGCAATAATCTGCTCGCTGTCTTTCATGTGTTTGCTAATGAGCTTTACCTCCTGTGGAAATTCAATGAGCTCTACCCATACGTTTTTCCAGCATTTGAAAAATATCTCAGTTTTGCTGCAAGGGGAGCTGGTGTTTGTTTTTCTGTGGTGAGTTTTGTTTTTATTGCTCTAACTGCAGCTTCAGAAAATTAAACGTCTGTCAAAACAAACCAGGAGAAGGAACGCTCCAAACTTACATTTTTGGCACCCTTCTGCAACATCAAGTGTTCATTGTCTCAACGTTTTTAAATGCAGAACGTGGTTAAAGTGAACCTCAAGACCAGAAATTAGCATATGTCTCATTAATTATGTTTCAATGCGCAGTAAGCTTCCAAAGTGGAACTCGAGGCCACACAGAATTTTTCTGATGCCAAAGCCTTAGGGCTTCTCCAGCCACTGCTGCTTAGTCACTCTCAACGCATCCACCCCCAAAACCCACTAATAGCAGAGGAGACTGGAGAAATCCCAGTTTGGAAACATGTGCTACTGATCATATTAATCATATTGCTACTTCCAATCCTCATAGCATTCACTGCTGGGTAACACCAATTGCCATGGGGTTACTTAAGCATATAGTATAAGCATGAGAAATATTTGCAGGCCCAACAAATGTTCTCGAAGCAATTCAGTGCAGTGAACTCAAATATCACAGATTATGATCTGATAATAAAAGCAAGGGTGCTAAAACACAATGCAGTTTGTCTTTGCAAATGAATCTACATCAACTTCTAATTAAGCACATCAAGTCAGTGTGCATAATTCATTTGTCTGGTACATGTGTCCTAGAATACAGTCTCCTCAGCCTAGTGTCATGATTTGCATGGAGGATGGCAGCTATGAAGGTTAGAGCCTGCCTGGGACGTGCTGTCTGTAGTAATGCCAAGTATTTTCAGGGTAGTAAATCCCCAGCTAATTAGTAAAGAAGGGCACAAGAGGGAAGGATATCAGCTGAACAGCATTGTCCTTATATTAGAGTTCAGATGCAGATAATGATAAAAACTGGCTATGCTTATGATACTGCTTATTAATAATGAAGGTAATTTCACAGTGGGGTCTGCTAACAATAACAGCAATCAAATATCAACACTGAGCTAGTGGTTGTGCAAAGGGATGTGTGCTTAGGCTTGTGTGCCACTGGACACCACATGCAAATCTTACTGTGCAAATCCAGAGTCCATGACTAAAAGGGTGGATTTAGAGAAATGTGAGTAAATCTTTGCTAAACAAATAATAAATAATGGAAAGCCCAGGCAATCTACCACATTTAATATTTTCCATATGCAAAAGTCCAGAGATTAATAAGGGGGAAATTATTCCATGTCAACACTAGTGAAAGTCTTAGAGCCAAAATACTCTTGAGTCTGAACTTAGCCATGAGAGTATTCCCTCAGTGAAGAACCATGATTTTCTGGTAAGGCAATAATAGGCAGAGTAACACACTGCATTTGCACAGTACTGCACGGAAAGTGGCAAATAAGGACAGTGGTTGCATCTATACAAAAGCATACTTCCAGGCTAAGCTGAAAGCCAGCTCTGCTGCTCACCTGCACTCCTTTGCTGCTGTGGCAACCTGGGTCAGCTCTGCGATGAGCCCAGTGGGAGATCGAGAAGGGGAGAATTTGATGTGCTCTCTGCACTGAACAGCACACCCAGAGTGTACATGGGGCCCAGAGCTCTATGCCTGCTCCATGCTTTGCAGCTTCCTTCTGCCCTGTCTGCTGCTGTGCTGATGCCATGTCACCAGTGTCAGCCAGAAATCTTTCCTAGCGGGACACATTAACTGCTTACTGAGGCAGATGGAATTTTTAAGCCTTTCGGGTTGAATCCAACCTGCATATAGGGATAATGAAGTACAATCCAACCTCCATATAGGGATAATGGAGTATAATCCAACCCGCATATAGGGATATTGAAGTATGCAAGGTTTTGGGATTTAAGAGACATCCTAAGGACAGCTCCAGACTAGCCACAGCCACGGTGACCACCTCTATCTAGATCTGTAGAATGGTGTCCACTCTGGCCAGTTTCTGTCCTCCAGCAGCACAAAGAAAGGGAGTAGTTGACATACAGGCTTGCATATCACCGTTCCCAAGCACCATGCAGGCAAAAGGCTTGCCTGGGACATGTTGAAAGAGAGGGAGTGGCCAAGAGAGGTTCTGCTGGTTGTACCTCTCCTCTGGCTGAATGGCCAGCACCCCTGAGGTGGCTCAGAAACACTATAGCTGTTTTCTGCTCCCCCTCCTCTCTGCAGTGTACTGAACAAACATTTGGACATGTTTAATCCAAGAGGAGAAGTATCTTTATTAGTCTGTGTCATCGTTTTTCTTTCAAGTGTGACTTTAGATGGTGTTTTGTTATGATTTTTAAATGTTAACATAAATGCTGGTTTTCATTGGTATTACCTGCAAGGATCATATTTCATTAATTCCTATCTTTGCTCCTGTGGATTTTATTAATTTTAGTCAATGTATAATTAGATTTTTAAGAGCCATCGTTAAATTCTGAGCATTTGAAATAGTCCTCAGAGAGTCACCCTGTAAACATGACTGCCTTCAAGCCCTTTTTTCCCTTTATAAGGAATGCTGTAATATCTTTTGTTTTATTCATGAAATGTCATGTTGTCTAATACCACAGCACTACATCACATAACACATCCTGTTCTGTAGTAGTAAATCCTTTCATGTTTCTACATTGTATTCCAATTTGCAATATTAATGCTGCAAGTAACATATAGTGACAGCTGAAACTTTCAAAAGAACATGCAATTTCCGTTCCAGACACCCACTATCATTTCCAGTAATGGCTATCCAGCCTGAGTGTATGTTTCTAACAGACTGTAACAGTATGGCTGTTAAAGTACCAGTGGTACTTGTGAAACCACAAAAGCGAGGGTAATCTGCGAATAGTAAAACATTTCCAAGAACTTTGACTTTTCCATTTCAAATATTAATTTCTTGTTAATCCCCTGAACGACATAATAACAACAGCAATCATAATGATAGTAACAGTAACAGCCAATGGCAGAGGGACTATGAAGTGTCTTCCATTAATACATCAATGTATAACTAAATTTCTGTATGCAGCAGAGCAATTCATCCTGCCAGTCTTGTCTCGAAAGAGCAAGGATTTGATGACTAAACCATACTGTCATCAAAAGGCAGTTCTGGTTTTAGCTCTTGAAGACCGCCAAGGGTTTCCCACTTCTTTCTGTGCCACCAGGCTTTCATGAGCGTTGCTACATTCCCACAACATTGCTACATTCCCAAACACCATTCAGGCAAAAGGCTTGGCTGGGACATGGTGAAGGAGGAGAGGTGGTCAAGTGACTGTCAGTGAAAGTCCATGGACTTCCATCATACCCTTGGGGGAAGTCCATGCCTTCAAGCTTTCAAACCAGGCTCATCAGAGTCTCCTTTTTACCTCACCACAAACAGCCGAGCCATCTGTGTACATGGTGTCCCTGCTCTGCCTGCAGCTGTAGTAATCTCTGTAAATGAAGGAAAAGAAAAATGAGGGGTAGATTTTGCAAATGTGATTGTGGAAATTTAGAAAGAAGTTCAAGTGAAGATAGCCCCATCCCCTCCTCCTCACACACCTCAACCACGAGTTCAGATTTGTTCAAGTTCTGGCTTTTCCAGAGGCCTCATTCTCCTTTAGGAAGTTTTATCCTTTCTATACTAATTGTTTATACCAGAGGTAAATCTTCCCAGCTGCCCATGAGGAATGAAGAGGTTCCCACAGCACTGCTATCTCAGTGAGCACTGCAAGCCTTGGGGGAACAGTTGAGAGGAACATACACAATGCATGTCCAAGCCACATTTCTTTCAGGCATCGATGATTTGAGCTTTTAATTATTTTCTTAGATATGTCAGGACAGGTGACAACATCACAGACAAGGCTCACAATTCTCTGCTGGCATTGCAGCAGCCGTAAAACCAGACTGCAAAGCTGCGGGGGTGCCTGTAGATAAATGAGCCCCTGCATCCCAACCTCTCCATGTGTAGCTGTTTTCATTCCTGGGATTCCACAAGTCACATTGGCCTCAGCAGGTCATAGAATCACAGAATCATAGAATAGTTAGGGATGGAAAGGACCTTAAGATCCTCTAGTTCCAACCACCCCGCCATAAGCAGAGACACCTCACACTAACCCATGCCACCCAAGGCTCTGTTCAACCTGGCCTTGAACACCGCCAGGGATGGAGCACTCACAACCTCCCTGGGCAACCCATTCCAGCATCTCACTACCCTAACAGGAAAGAATTTCTTCCTTATATCCAATCAAACCTCTCCTGTTTAAGTTTGAACCCGTTACCCCTTGTCCTGTCACTGGAGTCCCTAATGAAGAGTCCCTCCCCAGCATCCCTATAGGCCCCCCTTCAGATACTGGAAGGCTGCTATGAGGTCTCCACGCAGCCTTCTCTTCCCTAGGCTGAACAGCCCCAAATCCCTCAGCCTGTCTTTGTATGGGAGATGCTCCAGTCCCCTGATCATCTTCGTGCCCTCCTCTGGACTTGTTCCAACAGCTCCATGTCCTTTTTATGTTGAGGACACAAAAAGGACATGGAGCTGTTGGAACAAGTCCAGAGGTCAATAATTCTGCCCTTGGTATCCGTGTTTACCCATTTCTTTTGCATCAAAAGGATGGTTATAGCAAGCCAAATGATCCCTGCTGTGCTGGGGGAGGCATATTCAGTTCATCAAAACTTGCAGGTAAAGGATAGCCATCATCACAAAACCTGGCTCTGCTCTCAGTTGCACTAGTTTCATGCTGTAAGCTCTGCTCCTGTTTCTCCAAAGCTGAGCAAAAGTTGGGCAGAAATTGTTTCCAGCATACTTTGGGATGAACATGGGGCTGCAGCTGCACTCCGCAGCCTCAGCCAGCTGCTGGCCCAGTACAGAAGCTGGCTAAATACTACATGCTGTCACTTGTGTGAAGGGAGGCACAGGGGACAAGCAGAGCCAGCCAGTGCTGCTCTGCTCTGCCCCAGGGCTCCTGTGCAGGAGAATCCTCCATTACTCTGCCTGGGCAGTGCTTTGTCCACTTTCTGCTGCCTTAGCAGATAAAGCAAGCTACTACCTGGACCAAAGTGCAAAGATTTAGCCCATAAATCTCAAGAATTTGATTAATTCCTTTCCTTTTATTATTTTTCCCTTCACAGATGTTAACATTTTACAAGCAGTTATATGCTACCTTAGTGAAGTGCAAAGAAAATAGAAACCATGTCTGAAGTTTCACAAAGGATAAAGTAGAATTGCATGCATTGCTTTAATGAAGCAATCAAGATTAGATAAGGAGCATATGCCAGTGCTGGATCTGGGAAATTAGCAAGAATGCAAAAGACATTTCTAGCATGTGGTTTTGATATAAAGTCACTTTCACTCAGAGGGGAAATATGTTGTGCACTAATACTGATGTTTTCTTCCCTGATCCATCAGGTGAAAACATATTGAAAGAGGCAAGATAATACTGTTTCACCAACAGCACAATTTCCTTCTTGCTAGAAGTAAATTTATTGTGCCTTCTCCATCAAAACTGATAGCATCCAGCATACTCCCATTTACCTCTCACTGCTTCTGTCAGCTGACATCTTTCTATAAACAGACAATGATTTAAGATCTCAGCAGAAATTAAATCCTTTTGCCTAGTAGAGGATGGCAAGCTTTGAGGCTGTGCAATCTTGATTATACAGATTTAACATGAAAACACACTACACGTCTAAAACTTGCTTCCTTTTTTCCAAAACTTAACAATTCAGAAACATGCCTGCTTTCATCATCCATCATCACAATAATGGTAATGATGAAAAGATGCATTAGCCACGCTTCAGTTATTTACTCAGAAAAGTAAGCTTTAATATGGAATTACTATAATCAAATTTGAAAACTCAAAAATGAAGGTTTTCATGTTACAGTCTGTTAGCTGAAATGGGGCAGCACAGATGTACCTAATAGTTCAGAGAAATCTGGATTCCTTATTGAGATCTAGAAATCCCAGTCTCAATTGCATTAAATAAGCAGTTTTTCACAGGGAATGCGGGTTTGCCAGTGGAACTGACAAGAGAAAAGGTTCGTTTCAACTCCTGAGCAGCTATGTAGAGTTGATGGAGATGTGGATCCACCAGGCAGGGAGTGCCCTGTCTTTTCCTCCTCTGGAGGAGCTCTGCTCTCCCTCTGTGGGAGTCTGGCAAGATGAGCTGTCTATTTTAGGGACTCAAGTTAAAGATGAACAGGATACAGCAATAATGCTCCTGTAGATAAACCAATATCATTTGCAAAGAGTGGCTGATTAACTGGACCATTTCTGCAATTATTTCTGCAAGTTATCCAGTTATATCATACACAGCCTCAGATGTTTTGCAAACTCAAGTGAGCTGTGCAGTTAAACATAGGTAGGTGTCTATCCCAGCACTGCAGAAATGACTACCCCTCAGTCAATCCTGTGGCACTGCTCTTAGACTACTCCTCTCTTTAAATTCCTACTTTTATTTCTGTATTATTCTTTATGCATACAACAAATTACTCCCATAGCACATGGGGTTCCACAATACAGTCATTGACCTTGCATATGTGATGCTCACCTGATGCTGGACTGAAATACACAACCTCTTCCTGTTGCCTTCCCAGTAAAGGGAATCACAATACATTTTAATAAGGTTGTATACTCCCACATAGTGAGGAAAAACATGATGCTGCTCTTGTGTGTGTGCATCTTATAAAGAGAAATTCTTTTGTCAAAGAAACCCTGCAAATTATAGCCTAAGGCATAAAAAAGATATCTAGATCCTAGCTCAGATTTAGATGTGAACACACTGTGATCAAAGATCTTGGAACTAAAGATAATTACACCCTACTGCAACGATCATTGCTGCTTTAAAAATAAATCAGGGTGGTTAGAGTCTTTTCACTGAGAGCATTTCCAAGGGAAAAATGGGAGTTGGATCAAATACAATTTTAGGAAACATGTTATTTTTTAACTATTAAAATAAAGATTAAAAATTTCCAGGCACAATCTGGATTTTTGTGTTAGATTTTTACTGAAAACAGAAGTAATGCTGGCATTTTGTTACCTTTTAGAAATCTGCCACCAACCACTTCAAGTGGAAAAAAGTTAAGCAGAAGATGTTCACTTAAAAATTTTAGAAGAAAAAAAAACCAAAACCAGTATAACTGGAGAAGACTGTGCTTCTAAATTCATAAAATTAGGATTCGCTTTTATTTGTAAAAGCACAGGTTTTAAACAGACATCAACCTAGCTTTTAAACCTGTGAGCCCAGCACATTGTCACTGCTATGACCGTAACTACAGTCACTGCTAAAACTGACTGGTGACATGCAGGTATACTGAAGTGCTCACATCTTAGCACGTGAGTTAAGGAAATGATTGCAGTCATGCACAATGCCTGTGTCTTATAAATCAGATGAATGGAAATCAAAATCCCTCATTGCTGTAAGCACAAAATTACAGGGATAAATTCAGAAGCTATTTTTGGATTTTCAGTATTCCTATGCCATTAGTCCCTCTCTCTGTTTCTCCCATTATTACCATATTAAGTTAATAAGCGTATAGGCAGGAGAACCATCACCAACAGACTCCACTGGTAACTAATCTAAATAATTTATTTCAATTCTGAGAGTAATCAATATATGGCCTGATTTTTCTAGCTGTATTTTCTTCTATGCATAGGAAATGCAGAGAATTTCAGTGGCCATTTCAAAAGCCTTTTTAAAAATTGAACACTAGAGATCATATTTTCCAAACCTGCCCACTCTGTCTCTTCTAATTAATGATGTGGTGCACTAAAATAGATTGCTGTGTATTTTGCAAAGTGTTGCTTGAAGTTTGACTTGTATGACTGCCATTGGCTTTCATGGCTGTTGCCATGAAAACTCTAATTTGTTATAAAAAAATAGATGTCTGTACAACAGAATATAAAAAAAAATAGATGTTGCCATGAAAACTCCAAATCATTATAAAAAAATAGATGTCTGTACAGCAGAATAAAGGCAGAAGTTGCAAATAACATGCTGAGAAATTAATATGCCTAAATAAGCAACCAAAGATTGCTCCTCCAAACTGAGCTCCATCCAAGACAAGAAATGGCACTGATGAGTTCTTGTGCCATTCTCTCCTCAGCCTCAGCAGCAGAATTAGCACCAGCACCTTGCAAATCTATTTAGCAGAATGGAGAGCAATGAGTCATTTTGCAGCAGTCAAAAATCAACCAGCTGAGAACAGCTTTTGATCACAACCCCTTCCATGGCCCTTCCCTGGCCATGGGCCACTGGCTTGCTTCAGTGTCCCCTGTGAGAAGGCTAGTGGCCCACAGAAGCTGGCAGCTTCCACAAGAGCAATGTGCAACTGCAGATGCTTTTGCTGGTGGATCTATTCATAAATGAGTTCACTTTAAAACCGTCCAGCTGCAGAAACTTGGCAAGGGGGCTGCTCCACAACACAAGCACTAACTCAGCTGTCACTCTGGATACAGGGCTTTTACACAGTGTGACATTTGCACTGATGGATGATGTACCCAAACATGGTGTCATTGTAATAAATGCATATCAGTGAGTAAGCACATTTCATTCCTAAACAAAAAATCATGCCTAGGAGAACAAGAAATCAACAAACACATTAGGGATATGAAAGGTCATAGGAGGAAGCTTTTCTTATTAACCCTTTAAATACTGAGAAGCTGAAAAGAGGAGTCATTAGTCAGTGTATGGAGAGCTAAAGGTTTCCATTGCCTTCCTCCTTCCCATCCATACTAGCACCTAACAACAGGGTACACGGGGATTTCTGATATTGCAAAATGTTATAGATCTTAATGTAGGCAAGAATCACTGAGATCACTGCCTGCAGTAATCCAGATCTGTCTGGCCTGTTGGTTATAGCTTTAGCTTCAGTCACTGAGCCATAGCACACAGCAGAAGTGTAGCGGTACTACACTTTTATTGGTATACATGATTTAATGCAGTGGTGTTTTATGTAAGCTACCCTCAAAGGATGGGGGTATGTTCTGCTTGGTGAAACTCTCTCTGTCACTTACACTACATGATCAGTGACCCACTGACTCCTTCAGATCCCTTGGGGTTTGTTCCACCACCACAGCCCATCTACCTGTGTGCCATCTGCTAAGCCGCTGTTTGGACACTATTGCTAGGTAATCCTGATGTCCTTTTTTTTGCTTAGGTTACAAGGCAAAGCTTCACATACAGCCAATGCCTCTCTCTTTCCATATTCAAACACCCTCAAGGCCTCAGTATGGTGAGTTACCTCTGTTTCTGAAACAATCATCTGCCATGTTTAGTTCACACTGTATGTCTTTCTAATGTTTCTTCCTGTAGATCACAAAGCAAAGCCTGGCTTTCTAAGGCTCTCCTAAATTCCCAGTCACTGCAGGTCACCTGTCCTTTTCCTCCCCTATTTTCTCCATACCATTTCAATGGCTTCTTAGGGAAAGGCAAATTATCTCCCTTCCCTCCAACAGCGTGTGGTCTTTCTCTTCCTCATCCCACCAATTGAGGCAGGAAGAGAACAGGGGACCAGCAAGTGCAGAGCTGCTTGTGGCACAGGAGCAGCCCTTTCTACCATGTGCTACACCCCAGAAACGTCTCTTCTGCCATTGGGTGGTCCAGGTTCCATAATTTGAGAAACACTGACAGGGAGAAACAAGCTTTCTCTATTCCAGTCCAACACCATTTGGTGTTTTCTCTTACAGGCTGTTCTCTCCACCTCACTGCACAGAGAAAACACCCCAGAGTATCCTGTTCAGAGCCACTTCCTTGCCCTACATCCCTGTGGATGCAGCTTCTGAAAGGAAGCATACTCGGCAAGGATGAAGTGCTTTTGGGAATCATTCCCAGCATATGGAGACTGCATTCTGCAGCAAGCGAGGGCAGTTCCCTCGCAAGTGGAAAATGGGCTTCACCTCCCTGTGGTCTCACTGTGGTTTGCTTCCCTTGCGATATTATTTTTGAACAGCAGGCAGGAGCTCGGTGTTTCTTGTTCTGTTTAGTAAATCCAGTAACCAAACCTGGCCCACTTCTGGGTGGTCCTCACAAAATACCAGAAAACCATGCCAAGGCCATGTGATATAATAGTCATAAGAAATACAGGGATTGCTTTGACAGATACCTCAAAATCAGTTTTTCAAGAAATGGGATGTTTCAACCAATGTGTCCATTCCATTTGGGTTCCCCCCTCCCTCACTCCCATTCCTTTTACTTATTCAGTGCCTTTGTTCTTCATTCTGGTAAGCCTGAGTTACCAGCCTGGAAAATGAAGGTCATTGATGCATGGTACTTGACTTGGTCTTAGGCTGGGAGACATTACATTACACAAAATGCCTTCCAGGTTAAAGAATTCAGATCTGAACTGCTAGGCAGGCTGACTGCTTTCATGACCAAGAATAAGAAAGAGAGATGCAAAAAGCCAGCCATTAAAGCCCAAACGTAAGTATGGTTTCCTTTTATTTTCCTGAATACTTTGTGGGTAAAGTTAGTGCTGAAGGACTAATCTCTGTGCACAGATTCAGGGCCAGCCTGAATCTTGCCAGGCGCTATGCCTGCCCGCAGCCCTGGCTCTGCCAGAGGCCTTCACTTGCAACAGCAGCCGTCCCACTGCGGGGCCTCTGCACTCACCTTTGCCAATGCACTTCAGCCATGGCTTCCAGTGCCTCTGATCCAGCTCTGGCCCTCCTCATTGACATCTGACACAGCTCCACCAGCATCACTGCCCTCCTGCCTCTGCAATTGCTTTTGGAACGCATTAGCTGCCAGGGTGGAGATGGGTGGTGTGAGATGGGCAAGAAAAAGGAAATACTCAGAGTCCCTTCTGGCCTGAGCAGATATGGAACCAGGAGGAGAGGCTGCTCACAGACTTCCTCTATCATCTGGTCCCTTCCAGAACCAGGGGCACAATGGATCATCACCCAGTTTATCTTCCTGCACATTTGGGGTAACCCTAAGCATGTTTAACCTACAGGGAAAATAAACATTATATTTCATCACTAATGCGATCCTTCACAGCTACCAACTATCAATGATGTTAGCACTTAACTAACATTCTTTTTATCCACAGCTTTTTACAACTGCATTGTATATATTCAGTCTTTTCTGGAAAGGATGGGAACCTAAGTCTCTCCAGACCGAGAGGGCAGGCTGGCCTGACACTGGAGTAAATTCTTGTTCTGACATCAATCCAGTCAACAATTTCTTGGAGCAGAAATGCTCTCCTCTTCTTAAGGGCCTGATCCAAATTACGTCAGATTAACTTTTTTCTTTTCTTCAGTTGCCTGTGCAACAGCGCCTAATTGGGCATCTAAGCTCTTATTTGTCACTGCCCTGATTTAATTAATTGCCATAGGATTAAAAATACTGTTTAATTCATGCTCACATTAGTATTCATCATTCTTGTCTTTTTTCATAAACACAGGCCCTAATTCAAGCATCATAGCTTTACAGAGCAAACATAGCCAAAAATGTGATAAAAGAGAATTTCATGATCAGAGGTTGGCTGATACAGAAACATAGCACAGCAACACAACCAAAGCTGAACAGTGTGATTGATTTTGCTTTTTCTTTACTCCCAGCTGCTACTATTCATGCTGCTATTCACGTGAAATCTGTCTCTAGACAATGGGATCCCATGGAGGGAGCAATTGGGGGCAGGACGAAGCAGTCTGCATTAGAGGGGATACACATCCTCCCTTTCATCCTGGCATGGATATACATCTGGATAGCCAGCCATTGCACTCCTGGATTCTCTGTCATTTTCTTATGATTGAGGAACCCAACTGCTAAGCTGCACTTACAGAGATGCTCAAGGTTAAACCTGCAAACCCCAAACCTTCATCCCACAGCCACCTGGCCCTTCTCTATCCTGCTAGCTTTCCTTTGCCACGTTACTTTCTCACAGAGCCATCTCTGCTCTCACAGCATGTAAATAAGGTAGATAAGGCTGTTCTCCTTCGATTCAATTAGTGAGAGAAAATGATCTTGTGGTTAATGAACAGGGTGGAGACTCAGGAAATGTGACTTCAGTTCCCAGTGCTGCCACATGCTTCCCACACAACCTTAGCCCCTCACACAGCCCTATTGCACTCACCCAAGCCAAAGGAGAATAACAGAGCAAGTGTGATTTCAAACAGCAAGCCCAGGGTGCCAAACCCACCAGTCATCAAGCGACCTGGCACTAGTGATACCAATACACTGCTGCCTGCATGCAGCTTTGTGCAGTCCGGGTCACAGACTGAACAGAGCACAGTGCGGCGCCGTCCTTCCTCTCCAGCAAGAAAACTGCACCACAGTATTTCTGACTACAGTGATTTAGTGTCTGTTCCCTGGCATTGCATCAGACTGAGCCAGTCAGGGCACAGGGAAGCTGAGGACAAACTGTGATGAAGGGGGCATCACTGTGAAGACAGAGAAAGGTTTGTGTAACTGCAAAGGCAAAAGGTCAAATCTTTCATTAAAAAAGACTGTAAACAATTAAAATAGCCATGAATATGGGAGGTATGAGTGCAGCCATTAATATTTAGGGGAGTGGAGGAAGGAAGACAGAGAGATGAAAGCCGAACACCTTTTTGAACCACAGCCAAAGCTTTATCACCCATATAACTAAAAGAACATATCCTGCTCAGCGAGACACGTATTCACCCTGTTTCATTACATTCTGTTCTGTCCTCAGTCATGATGGATCCTGCTGAGACTCGTGTTTAACAGCTCCTTCCTGGAGCGGCTTGAGCAACAACAAGAAGAAAGTATTGTGAAAGTCACACCCCATTGAAACTGCATCCTAAAGGGAGCTGGCAAGCGCAGTAATCACCAGGATGACTGTGAACACCAGGGCCACACTTGGCTCAGAGGCTGCTGTACATGTTAAAATTAAAAAGGACTTTAAGCAGATGCAAAAAAAGTGGAAATTAGGGACCAAAGTGTAGGCACAGGAGTGATTCATCATGCCTGATAAGGAGCCATTAGGCTGGATTTTGATGGGAGCAGAACCTGGGGAAGCCAGCCTTCCTAAGCCTACAAATGCAGTGTAATACCCAACTGTTTTCAGATAAGGGAAAACTGCATTAACCTTGTAATGCTACCCTGGTGTCTCTATCACATTCACCCTCTTACAAGCCTCTCTGCTACTTTTCTTTGCACCCTCTGATTTCTCCAGATGCTGATTTCTATTCTCTGGGGCCAATGCAAAATGAGACAAGAGATCAGAATCCAGCCTCTTGTTATTTCAGCCAGAACAAGATTTCTGGCTTGTTTTAGCCATCAGGAGAGCCTTGACATGCTTTGACTTGACCGCACCAAAAATGTAAACAGCAGCGCTAAGTACAACAATTAACATTGTGGCTCTGCAGATGTTTGTTTCCCTTGAAGGAGCTTGGAATTTGAGTGGGGAAAAGCCGGGTAGGCAACGAACAGAGGCTAATGCAGTCTGGGGCAAACTTCCCAACTGCAGTTTTATAAACAGCTCAAGCTGCTCCCCTTTCTATCAGTGATGTCACTCCCAGCCTTATAGTGGGCTGTGGCATGGCTATCCATCATCTGCCAGCTGCTGTTCCTTCCCCACCGTATAGTAGGAGGCACATGGTGTGTGAAGGCTGCTGGAGCCTTAAAGCATTTCAACTTCATGTGAATGGAAGCCAATAATCTCCAGATTCCCTGGATTTTTCATTAAATTATCTCACCCAAGTCTGCAGATAATGCCGTCTAACAGTTGTAGGTTATGATTTCCAAACAGCAAGATAACCTTCATCATCAAGCAAAGGCAAAAATGCCATTAGAAGATAGTGAGGTGATTTAACTCAACCTAGCCATTTGCTCACAAGTCTGAATTCATGTCATCAGCTGTGATGAAATGAGTGTTTTCTTAGACAGATATGGACGACTAACACAGCACAGAACTCGGCAATCTTCAAAGGATTCTGAGTTTTTAATTCTCTGGCTAAAGTCAAACATTTGTCTTTCTTATCACTTTCACTCAAAGGATGTGTTTTTGCAATATTACATCAGGTTCATTTGCCAACAGAAGAGGCCAAAAGGTGACATCCAAGAGATGAATGCTGCCTTCACCTACACGACAGTAACCTATCAGCTGTGCTGGAATTACTCTGGGTTTCCAGTTAAGGACTTAACAGCAGGACCATAACACCCTGCTAGACCATTTCTTGTACCACCATTGAAAGAGCTCTCTAAGTCCAGCACTTTTCAGTTGAGATATTTCAGACGAGAGCTCAAAGTTGAGGTGATCAAACAACCACCAAAGAGGTGACCAGTGAATAACAGTAGGACATACACCTTCCTTCCCCCACCCAAAAAAAAATGTGTTAAGTTAGAGTAGTACTAAATGCAGAGTTATTCTGTGTCTAAAACCTATTTTGTCTGCAGTTATATCCCTTCACAGCATAAGAGCTGGAGGCTTTGGGACAGGACATATTATTTAACTGGTCACCTGCATTTTGTCACTCTCTTCTCAAGTGACAGCAACTAGGACGCTTTTGTATCCACCTTTAACCTGTTTCTGACTCAGTCCTGCATGATTCCTTGTGGTGCTGCTCTCATCCATCAACAGGCCATGAAAATCTAAGCAGATCTCGTTTTCTTTGGAAGCAGATGCCTTGTGAAGAGGCCTCTGCCTGTTTAGCAGCACGGCAGATTTATTCCTCCTGCAGCCAAAAGGTTTTGTGCTTAGTGAGGTCACACAGTCAGAAACCGGCCAGTTGAATACTCACTGAAGAACCTCTGCATAAGCCTGATGTGACTTGACAGGACAGAGAACTACCTTCAGCATTAGGTAGAATATTAGCATATCATCTCTCATTATTCAAATACAGCCATGTGGTTTCACTGCAGTACATTGTTATTATATACAGCAAACGTTGCTACATCAGTTTTTCTTTCCTGCAGCATCTCGTGGGGCTCACAGCAAAAGCAAATGAAGTGAGCAATGAATGATCATGAGCATCGGACTGCTTCAGGCATAGGAAAGGCTGAAGGTAACTGACTGCTTTATGCAATGCATGACTACAAATCCTGAGCTGGTTGTTTGCCACTTTTCTACTGAGAGAAACAAAACGTGCCACTACTCAGTGCATGTAATTTTCCACAATGCCATGAACTCTGCAGGTGACAGCCTGGGCAAGGGAACAGAGCCAGCTCTCTGCACACAGGCTGATTGGATTTCAATAGACAGTAGTGACAGATGTGGATATTTTTCAAAGCTATCTGTGTACTGGAGGATTTGAAATGTTTCTTACCTGAGGCTACCTGCCAATAACTACTATTCTTTGCAGCTGCAAACACCTTCAAAATGAAGGCCAAGTTTCAACTGAACCTGATGTTCTAACTCCACATTTAAGGTATGTAAAGAATTCAATCAACCTACTTGAGCATCTTGTTGAATAAAGATGAGTTGGTTTTTGTGCCCATAGTTTCTGGACAGTTGTGCCAAGCTTTCTGCTATACCTAGCCAAAGACTTGCCTAAACCCAGACGCATCAGTAGGTTAGTGAGGTTGAGTCATGGCAGTGTCTCCACAGTGGCATTAAAGAGAGCAACATCACAAGTAGCCATTTCTGTAGCTTGAGAGAAATGTATCAGCTGGGAATACCTAGGCAAGATGACCAGAGGGATTCTGCACAGAAGAAGCTAAAGAAAAGCAGCTGGGCACAGCGCATTTAGCCATCACTAACACTTATCAAGTGCATTATCTGAAACAAAACTAAAAAGTAGCCGTAATTCAGTCTCTGCACTCCCTGTCTTCAAAGAGGTTCCAAAGGCAGCTTGAATTCTTCACCGTTTTGCTAGCATGCTCAGAGTGACATTAGAAGCCACTTCTGGCACTGGCTGTTACCACACCCCAGTAACTGCAGCCCTCAGCCAGCCACATGTTGGCAGAGGCAGAGGAACACAGCTGTAACACAATCTATCTGACACACACCAGGAGAGTGCACAGCCCCACTCACAGTCCACTACACCACAGATATCAGCCCTATAAACTAACTATAGACTTGCTGAAACACTATCATACATAAAGGACTAATTAGGTGTGCTGGGCCATTAGACATCTCTGAGCATTGACTGATGAAAATCATAATTAATGGCAGCTTTCATAAACAGACTCCAGAATGGAGAATTAAATTAAAAGGAAAACAGCTGTTGCTAATGGAAATAAGGACCATTTCTTGATTAAAATATCTGCCTGTCTTTCTGTGGGAGTTTTTCCAGAATGGTGGGGTGGAAGAGTGTAACGAGATCTGGGAGCAGAGAATCTGCAAAGCTTCCTGCTGAAGAAAACACAATTTCTCTGGCTAATGACTCACAGTGTTTTCCTTTTGCAGACTGGAGTACGGGAAACAGCTATACGATTGCCTTGTTCATCTTGCCGCCTGTCTGAATGGCTTTATAAACCTTGGAGATCAACCCTGACATAAAAGAATCCAGTTCAGCTTGAACATAAGATAAGATTTCATATTACATGAACCCACAGATATAGCTGGGTCTAGATTTCAAAAGCTACTTGCTAAGGCCCTGCATACTAGTACAAAGCTCTGAATCCCTAAGAAAACATCTCCACAAATCTCACTTAAGCACGTGTATTGATTCTGTCACTAAACTGCAGCAATGGATGTGCAGCTGAGGACATCTATCTGAGGGAGACTTCCACCCAGAGAGAGCCACTACAGACTCAATAAGAGTTAACTGACATAAATTAATAGGTCTAAAGGACATAAAATGTCAAAATCAAGATTTTTTTCAGGTCATGAAGCCTTTCCTTCATGCTGAGATGACTCTGATCCTCTTTGACAAGTAGTACTACAGGAGGAAACTACAGTGTGGAAGAGTTAACATCCAGATTTTTATAGACACTGAGTAACACAGCTTCATCTGCCTCCTACTGTCTTTTGTGTCACAAAAGTCACACATCTGTGGGGTGAAAGCTTTCTTCTTTTTGAGTCCCTGAAGTAATTTTCTTTTACATTTACTTCTTTTAGCCTAAAAATTTCCAGTGTGCTTCCAAGTACCATTGGGACCCATGTTTCAGAAGATATGCCCTGTGTATTTCAGTGTGTCTTCTGCAACCCTTACAGATAGAATCACAGAACCATAGAATAGTTAGGGTTAGAAAGGACTTTAAGATCATCTTGTACCAACCCCAGATGCTTTAGTCTGTCTTCATATAAAGTCTTGCATCACGGGTTTGATTCTCTGGGAGGTCCTGATCACTTCATGTTACAGATTAATGCTAGTACTTAACTGTTGAGCAGCTCTTTGTAGATCTGCACCCTGTGCTGTACCTGGGACAGGAGAGCCTCTGCACTGCTGCACCGACTCCATCAGTCCTGCTCTGCCTTCTTCAGAATGATAGATCTTTTCCACCACTGATGCCTGAGAACTAAGCCCTGGAAATCCTATGCCCCGTGAAGCCCAATAACAATGGAATACGTGCTTCATGCATCCTGTGCCTTGAGGAATGAAGGCTATATTCAGACTGCATTATCAGATTTAAAGTGGAAACTGAAGAGAGAGAAAGGTCTGAAAGATGAGACAGCCAGGAATGCCTGTTGCTTTCACCTTTGATCCACAGGGTGCTTTGATGTGATATTTCAGTCCTTCAGACAAGGTAACTTATCCTAGTCTGCAGCTTATGGCACCTCCGATGGATATAAATGAGGCAGCAAGCCATTCTCTTGGCTCTCACTGAGGCACTGCCATTTAGTTAGTGGCATAATTCAGTCCCAGCTCCCTTCTTATCCCCATTTTTTTCTCTCCCTCAAATAAATACAAAAGCACTTGTTGTTCATCTGATGGCATTTCAGGGAAAGGAAGCATAAACCCACACAAGTTGTTCATCCCGGTAAAATGGTTTTATCAGGGGCCAGAAAACAATTGCTTAGCCTGAGAAGATCTGATCTTTCTTGTGAGACATAAATGCATGACATTATGTACAGAATAGGTGCTGCTTGAGAACCCAGGCAGATACAGAGCATGCATGTGGGAATCATCAGCATAAAATATTTCCTCTTAATGATGTGCACACTTCTGCTCCTTTGAGGGAGAACAATATGTGCACTGAATACTGCCACACATTCTTCTAATGATATAGAGGTCTTGATCTGCTGGTGAGGGCTCAGACTGGAGACGTTATTTGTACCACTGACTTAGCCAAAGGTTTGCCTCTCCATTGCTCATCATCACTCAGCCTCCCTGTGCCAGGGTTTTCCCACCAGCAGAATAGAAACAAAGGTCATGTCCATGGGTTAACCCTTTGGGAAATAAGCGTGGCTAGAGAACCTGGCTCCAAAGGAAAACCAGCCTCTGGGCTTTGCTCCACTCTGTAGTCAGCAGCAGCATGGTTTACTTTTCTTCCATAAGATTATCCCTTCTCCTTTCTCTCCCACAGCACCAGCTTGAGCCTGAATTCCCAAACCCAGGATGAGTGAATCATATTCAAAGGAGCCCCAAATCAGTGCTTTCATGCAACCTTTCTTGCAGGGAGCCTGGATATGCAACAGAGGGGGCCCACGGGGTGGGAAAAGATCAGTCAGGCTGAGTGCTGGTCCAAGGTGGTGTCACCAGAGCTGATCAGTGCTCCTCCACTGGAAGCTGCTGTCACAACCCAGCAGCTATCACAGAAATCACAGCTCGCAGCCACTGCTGTTTGCAGTTCATTGCCATAAATTAAATCATCAGTGTAAGGTAATACAGCAGACTGGGAACTGCAGACGGGAGGCTGAGGACCTGGCAGACATTTTTGCCTCTCTCCCCTTCCATTATGAAAACAGAGGCCACCCCAGGAAGACCTTCACCACCCCAGGAAGATTTGGCACAGTTTGTCTGAGGGAGTCCCAAGCAGCTCGCTGGAGGTCACACAGGAAACGTGTGTCAGCACAGATCATTGGGCAGGGTGTTGGATTTGTGTCTCTGGAAGCCCAGGCACAAACCTCCCCAGGAGAAAACCTTTTCCTTCAAGCAGGGGTTGGCTGTAAGCATCAAACCCCAGCCCTTCAGTTATCATCACTGCTGCCTGCCAAGTGTGTGCCTCTTAAGGCACCTTGTGAATGGCTGGCACATGCACTTTGAGGAGCATAGTGTGTAGTTGCCTTTCTAAAGCCCTGATGAGAACACTGTCCTAAAGAACAGAGAGGCGTTAAACAAGCACTCCTTAACGTGCACCTGAAACCAACTCTGGAAGGAGAGCAGAGCAGGAACTGTTCTTACTTGCTACCTCCCATGCAGGCTTTAATTGCATGTTATTCATTAATCCTTTACTCTTCAGAGCAAACAGATCTCTTTCAAGACACTTGTGCTACATAAACAGCCAGAAACCCTTCTGGATGAGTGTCTGTGTATACATCCACCCAAGGGAGAGCTGCAGACTTGTCAGAGATTCTCATTTCCCTGTGCAAGTGCTGTGCTAGAACTGACAGAAATTAGTATTCCTTGTGTGGCTTTGTTGGGCTGGCTGTGACACTGGTTTTACAAAATCTGCATGGGAAGCCAAAGATGATTGCCCAGCTCCTGGTTAAGTTAGGAACAGGGATTCCTGAGTGGCACTTGGAGGGAGGCAGGTGTCTGGAAGACTGCTCTGAGCTACAGGAGGCATCACACCAAGATGTGGTTCATAACACGTGGGTTGGAGCAATCCCAGGCACAGCTACATGTTGGGCAGAGAAGAGATTCAGAGCAGCCCTGCCGAGAAGGACTTGGGGGTGGTGGTCAATGAAAACATGAACATGAGCTGGCTTCAGTGTGCGATCACAGCCCAGAAAGCAACCGTATCCTGGGCTGCATCAAAAGGACCGTGACCAGCAGGTCGAAGGAGGTGATCCTGCCCTTCTACTCTGCTCTCGTGAGACCTCACCTGGAGCATTGTGTGCAGCTCTGGTGTCCTCAACATAAAAAGGACATGGAGCTGTTGGAACAAGTCCAGAGGAGGGCACGAGGATGATCAGGGGACTGGAGCTCCTCCTGTATGGCTGAGAAAGTTGGGGCTGTTCAGGCTGGAGAAGAGAAGGCTGCGTGGAGACCTCATAGCAGCCTTCCAGTATCTGAATAGGGATGCTGGGGAAGGACTCATCATTAGGGACTGTAGTAACAGGACAAGGGGTAACGGGTTCAAACTTAAACACGGGAAATTTAGATTGGATATAAGGAAGAAATTCTTTCCTGTAAGGGTGGTGATGCACTGGAATGTGTTGCCCAGGGAGGTTGTGAGTGCTCCATGCCTGGCAGTGTTCAAGGCCAAGTTGGACAGAGCCTTGGGTGGCATGGTTTAGTGTGAGGTGTCCCTGCTTATGGCAGGGGAATTGGAACTAGATGAAGTTAAGGTCCTTTCCAACCCTAACTATTCTATGATTCTATGATAACAGACCCCAGCAAAAGGGAGATTCCTCCTCTCATCCATCAGCAGTTTGTGTCTGCTGCTGCCCCCATGTGCTTGCTCTGCTGCCAGACCATGGATGGATTAGATATGTAGTTCTGGGTCTACAACTATTAGCACTGACCGCAGTGATACAGCTTCACGGTTGCTCTATGGACAACATCATTCCAGCACTGGGGCCATGAAAACTAAAACCAGCAGTGAAGCTGCAGAAGAGCAAAACTTCGCCTCTTCCAGGGCATTGAGCTCTGTAGCACGGCTGCCATCTCGCTTAAAAAAAA